>JAFELO010000079.1:332767-372313 GCA_017140195.1 Eumaeus atala
CACACACACACACACACACGCCAGTTCCCTATGGGGTATGCAGAGAGAACGAAATGTCACACATCACGAGATCATATATTTTTAAAGGGAAAGATGTGAAAGAGATGTAAAGCCCTGGAGAACGTTACGTTAGCATTGCAGTGGACAGGTTTTTTTAAACGGGCATAGCCCACCACTTTCCCACCGCTACTTACTCCCTTGTCTCCAGGATTGACATTTGTGATCCTCTGACATGATTCCTGGGACCCCGCTACGAATTTAATAAGAAGAAAATAGAAGGAGTAGGAAGTGTTTCTAGTTTCCTTCCCCAATCAAAGCGGAGACAATATGGGATTGTAACGAGTTAAACTGTCAAAAAGGAGACAGCAGCTAGGTAAAGCCCGACTGCTATGCATAGGACAATTTTTTTTTCGGTTTTGAATTTATGTTATGCAGCGAGGAGAAGCTCAAATACAGTTCATCGAATTGCTATGAGTGCTCGTCGGGCGACGCGACTAGGTTTGGGGTCGAAAAGGGCTCCAACCCCCAATCTCCCTTAGATGGGAGAGATGCATCCCGATATGAGAATGAGTTGGCAATAATCTACCGGCGTTTACCCATCTACCTATTTTTTTCATACCGCCGCACCTCAGTTCGTTTTTAAGGAGTATTCTCTCCATCTTTAGAAATTAATTCATTCCAGCTCAGTGGTATATAATATAACTAGACACTTGTACCCGGGAAGCACCTGGGATCACAATGACTTGGCTATAAGGTGAGCTGTGAATGACCCCACGTTTTGGCAAAGTCAACACCCTAACGAACCGTAATGAATACAGGGTGTTTATTTATTCTATCAGTTGTATTTGGTAAGAGCATCATCTTTTTTGTAAAGTATAGAGGGACGAACGAGCAATCGTAGCCAAGGCGATGATGAATATGTTCTAGGCGAGAAAACGCATTTAAGCGCCGTCGCCGGTCCGAGGTCCGGAGCCGTTAAACATCAGAGCAACTGGTGTCATGGACGAGTCCCGCATCACAGAATAACGTTGCCCACTCCGGGACGGAGCAATGGGATGAGGTTCGCATACTCGCATTTGCCCGTCTGCGAAAGTGCAACGGAAGAGGGATATAATTAATATAACCCCTAAAAAATATAACCTCAAGTGGGATTATATAGTATAGGGGGACAAACGTGTAATGGGAGCCTTTCTACGACTACCGACGCCCATGAACATCGTCATAATTACTATGCAGATACGATGCTCTCCTTTTTACCTCCCGGATGGGCATCCGGCTACTCATAAACTTGTCACTTTACGGCGTCATCATGTGAGCGAGAGGTACCTCCCCGGTCGTGCCGGCCCAACTCCGCTGCAATGCAGCATTGCATTACCTCTTGAACAAGGCTCGAACCATGATACGGAACACTATCGACTTGATCAGTCTATCTTCGATATGCACCATCAGTATGTCAAATCAATATTTAATTTTAGTAAAAGTTATATAAGATTTTATTGGTTAGACTTCGTCTGGACTGTTTCTATGAAACTATGTTCATGGGTACCAATTGCTAAGTTAAATTAAAGTCTACTGTGTACGATCCTTGTTAAATTATAAACCAAAATTAACATCTATGTATATAAGAATGAATGTTTGTCCGTATGTTATCGATGAACTCAAAATGTACTGTACCGATCATGTACAAAATTGGTATGTGTACATTTCGACGGAGATGTTTGTGTAATTTTTTTTTCTTAATTCTTTTTTTACTTATTTTAGTTCTTAGCGTAGCAACGCATACCGGGTACAGCAAGTATTTTATAAAAAAATATCTTCTTACATATGGATATATATTTTTTATAAAACATCTGTATGTGATTGATTGTCCCAAAATATACTGATCGAATTTTCATACAATTTTTACCCAAGGGCTTAGTGAATTTATTCACGGATGTAGCCGGTGCAGCATTGCTAGTATTACTATAAATGAGAACAATATCTTTACAGAAATGAGGATGTACAGACAAACACATGGACAATAAAGTAATCCAATTAGGGTTTCGTTTTTGCGTTCAAGGTGCGGAACCATAAAAACTCACACGCTGTATAACGTGGTGAATCTCGTCCAAATTATGAAGAAAAAAAAGGAGTAATTTCGGCGCGGAAGTCGCGTGCTGTCATAACCACAGGTTCAGATCGGATCCGTCAGGAGCCGTTGAGTCGAAACACTTGATGTCCAATATGTTAAGTGAGAACACTTAGTACTCACGCCACCTCATCACGGACACGTGATAATTTCTTTCCGAGATTTAACAAAGTACGCCTAAACGAACACGACCGGAGTACGGCATCATTATGCCATTACTCGGATATGTTAGAATTCTTTTTTTGGTGTGAACGTGGGTTTAGCCACAAAATGTTACAAAATACCCGTGCTACGTGTTCTTCTTAATTTTGAGATATTAAAAATTAGTAAATTATTGCCAATGTGTAGTGGTTAATAGGGGCCACACCATAGTTCGAGCCTTGGCGTGGCTGTGGGGCTAGTCTGAGGTGCACTCGGGAAACTTGAGCGGATCCAACTGAAACGAGGGGCTGATCTTTGTATCCCTCTTAAAGGAAGAGCGGAGTAAAGAACGGGAGGTGGATGCGCTTCCGCGGACAAGAAGCGAGGATGGGCACTTCACCCCATTACACTGTCCGGAAATTGGTGAGTTTGTGCTGTGGTGCAGGGCAATCACTGTATAAAGATGGCGTCAATGCCTTATGGGACTATTGCCGACGAGGTGCCTTGATGATTTATATTTCCAAGGTACCCCACAAATGGCGACACTGATAGCAATCGCGATGGCTTCAATAGGCATTTGGCACTATGTCTATCAGGACCTCCACCCACACACATACCCCTCACCCAACCATCCAAGACAAAAAAGAACTGCTTCTTATGGGGGATAATGTCGTTAATTGTAAGATCCCTGTATTATATTTCAGATAGAGATTTTTAGAGAATATACCATAGAAGAGGACCCTTACCCAGCTGGTATCAAACTTGGCCTTGCAGTACAAGTTGGGAACGGTCTACCCATTATCAATTATATTTTTGGTCCATTTCGACGGTAACTTTTTTCGGATTTGTTGCATTTATTCACTACCACTGGTTACTTACTTACACTTCACTTACTACCACTTCACACAACTTAATACTCTCGGGTGCCATCTGCTGTTTATATTGGGGTGACATGAGTTAACGGCGTGAAAAATCCCTCGTCTGCTCTAAAAGACCAAAATCGTGGGTATGCTGTGAGTTCCAGCACATCCCATCCTAGTTCAGGGAGCTATCCTCCTATGAAGAACAGTCTAGTACACCAGCTGGTCGACTCGCTGTTGTATGACACCACTGTACCCGTAGCTCTGGGGCACCATCAACAAGAACACCACAAGGGTTTTGTAGGCATCGGACCGCTCTTCGTTTCCAAAGTCTCACAATTCCCACAGGATATATCACGTGAAGACATGTAGAGATGCATTCCTCAGCAATACAAAGGCTTAAAAATAATAAAGTTTCACTCTTCTAATATGACGACATTCTCAATAATTTTACATAATTTATTAAAAATTACGAAAAATATGTATTTACGCGCATACCTTAATGGAATTACAGACATGCCTGGAACCACACTTATCAAATTTTCACAATTGACACCTCCGAGGAATTCTGGAACTTAAACGACACAGGTTTAGCGAGGGAAATCTCTACATTATCAATTATTTACAATAATTATGTGTAAGACATTTATTTTTACTGTAATTGTACACGCAACTAAAACTTTACATGACAAAGCGTGCAAATTATTTTTGTGTTATGCTGCAATCATACTCCTGTAAACTCATAAGGAAAATATTATGAGACAATTAGGTATTAAGACCTACTTAAAATTCAAAGTAGTAATAGATAAAAAAGGAACAAAGACTGTTTTTTGAAGGTGTCATCTGTCACCCTGATGCCTGGTATTTATGAATCCAGTACCGCGCTGTAAGGCGCAGCGTGAGGGCACGCGTGTCGCCCTTCTTATGTAACGTATCGTAGTGTATACATGATTCTGCCTATAGAAATGACCCGAACTATGCATGCACTGTGCCTGGCATAACCTAGCTACACTAACACACACGCCGTGCGTGTCGCCCTTACTTATATAACGTATCGTAGTGTATACATGATTGTGCCTATAGAAATGACCCGAACTATGCATGCACTGTGCCTAGCATAACCTAGCTACACTAACACACACACCGTGAGTGTCGCCCTTGCTTATATAACGTATCGTAGTGTATAAATGATTGTGCCTATAGAAATGACCAGAACTATGCATGCACTGGGCCTGGCATAACCTAGCTACACTAACACACACGCCGCGCGTGTCACTCTTGCTTATATAACGTATCGTAGTGTATACATGATTGTGCCTATAGAAATGACCCGAACTGTGCTTGCGCTGGGCCTGGCATAACCTAGCTACACTAACACACACGCCGCGCGTGTCACCCTTGCTTATGTAACGTGTCGTAGTGTATACATGATTGTGCCTATAGAAATGTCCCGAACTATGCATGCACTGTGTCTGGCATAACCTAGCTACACTAAAACACACGCCGTGCGTGTCGCCCTTGCATGTAACGTATCGTAGTGTATACATGATTGTGCCTATAGCAATGACCCGAACTAATCATGCACTGTGCCTGGCATAACCTAGCTACACTAACACACATTCCTATTTCTTCGTACATGTTTTTAATTCTCTTCAATTTCAGTTTGAGCATTGTTTAACTCGCCAACACCTTCTAGTATAATATTGTCTGCACAATTATCAATGAGTCATCATTTTTATAGCGTAGGGGATAAACGAGCAGATAAGCCCCGGATGATAAGTGGTCACATATACCTCCACAACACAGGAGGACTCGCTACTACGTCGCTGGCCTTTCTGAGCTGAAGAAGTTATTTTCTTGAAAGTCGTATCGGTCCGGAAATACGTAAATAAAATAAATAAAATTACAATATATAAAAAGTAAAAAACTTACGTACCCATTCTTCAAAGATAAATTTTAAAAAAATATTCGGTAACGCGGTAGAGGTACGCAGCCAAGTATAAAGTGCGTACTGCACTGGAACCAACTATGACCTGATAACCTCTAAAAATACTTTTCAAGTAAAACAATTTTATGCCTTATGCAGGTATTTTTGGTAATTTACAGGTACCCACATAAACCATAATGATATTTTTTATTTCCACACAATCATAATAATCTAGTGATATATTTTTAGTAATTTTATTAGAAAAAAAAACAATGAAATGACATAAAAAAAGTTTCATTGTAAATTTACATCCAAGTACACGCCATTAAAAATTCATGTAGACACATGTAAATCTCACATGTATTCAGTAGATTTTCATTTCAAATGTATTCAAGAGACTGAAGTGTAATTATTGTTCTACGAGATGGTAGAAAACTATGAGAAAATAAGTTATATTGTTTGCTAGATATTTTTTCAAGATGAATGTGAAGTTAGCTTCCAATTCCTAGGATGAAGTTACTTTGTTTTTTATGTTGTAATTATTAAATAGTGCATGCTAGTCGCATCTATCCACAAAAATGTGTATTAAGATAAGTTGAAATAAACCGTCACTTTATGGTCGAAATTCGTCGTATCGTTTCTTGTAAAATGATATATTTCAGTTTGTAGTTGCAGCTTTATTTCGTGATGTGCGTAGTATTTAAATTTCCTTGAAATTATCTGTTAATTTGTACAAAAATACAAAATAAAAAGTATTTAAAGCTCATTAATTAGATGTATCCAATTAAGGAAATACATAACGTGGAAGTGCGGGAAAGGCTCATTTATTTGAGCATCCAGAGGCTACTTGTATTTCTTTTTCTTTGTCAGTACGTATTTGGTCTTTGAAATATTTTGTCACTTTTTTGTTTACATGCTAGATTTAATTAGAGGTAATTATACTTTTATATATTTTAATAACGCCTCAAAAGACTAGTGTACTCGAAGGGTAATAAAGATGACAATCACAATTATATTAATTACACGACTACATAAAAACAACTGCCTATACGCGTATAATACCTAAAAATAAAGGCTTAGGTGAGAGCGATTTAAGACATTTTGATGTGGAGTAATGCTGTTCATAAAAATATCGATTTGATTTTTTGACTGTTTCTAAGCTATTTACTAACCTCTCTTATGGTGTAATTATAAATAACCTAACAATTATAGTTTTAGCGATATTGTTCATGGAATATTGATAGCCTGCAAATATCATATGTAATAGATACATTTTTATGCGTTGCAAATTATTTGATGCAAAGTGTCATATGCATTAGTTTTTTTTTTTTTTGTTGACGCGGTGAAACGCAATTAATTTTTACACGGCCCTGGTTGGGGTATAGTGATGTGTAGGACTCGCGGAAAGTGATAGTGCCGAATACCCACAAAAACCGCCACGAATGCCATCAGTGCCGCCCTTAGTGAGGTGCCCCGGAACGACAAATCATCAGGGCACATCGACGGCTAGTCGGCCCCCTAAAGGACCAACTCCAACTCCACCTCCACAAATGGGGTTGCCCCGCACTACAGGAAAACCCTACCGAATTTGGGACAGTGCAATGGGGTGAGGTTCCCATCCCCACCCCTTGCCCCGTGCGCAAAAACGCCTCCTCCTGTTGCTCTTAGGTCCCCTCTTCTTGAAAGAGCGGTAAGGAGAGCGATTCCTCCTCCTGATCTTTAAGCCCCCTCTTCTCATAAGAGGGGTGCAAAGATCCCCCTTGGTTCAGCCCAGGCCACTGAGTCCCACCGCCACGACAAGGCTTGAACCACGGCGGGAGTCGTATGCATTACTTACTAGACTCTACTTACAACTGCACATTTTAAGGCGCGTGTGACATATGCCTTATTATACTTTCCTTTTTAATCTTTTTTTAAAGGCTGTGCATCATAGGATTGTCTTTTCTTATTTAGTCATTATACTTTGCGCGATGTCAATTTTTTATATTGTATGACATTAAAATGAGTGGTTTAAGTGTGTCAAAATTGTCATATGTTAAGTTAAATTAGGTAACTTGTATGGATAAAGAAATATGTTTCGATCGGTAAGAAGTATTCTCAGCTCTTTCGCTTTTGACCATTTCACAGATTCACCGTTTGAGTTCTTCGTCCAATTCTTTCCTGCTAAGGTGTCAACCTTGAATTCTAAGGAAATCACATGGTCCATTTTAATTAGATTGTGATGGGTTCCATCTTTTTTGCCCATATTGCTGATCAAAACACTTTATAACGGTATCTATTAATTTATCTCTAGCACATATTTCAATCAAATTATGAACGCTATCCCCCTGTCGTGTATTGTCTTTTTTATGTTTCATTGTGATATAGTACCTTTTCAATATCTTAGCAGCGAATACTATTCGGTTTCTGCTTTGGCCCCCGCAATTCAATCACTGGAATCTAAAATCGGTGACACCTGTTTCTACTCTTTTGGCAACAAAATCTACCCAACAACTCTCTAACTACGTCGTTGGCACCTCTTTAACCTTCACCCTCAAGTCACATATGGCATGAAGCCTTTTTTGGCCATTTAAATGGGCCAAATACGTTAAAGTTCACAAAACCTAACTTTCTTTCACAACATTCATTATACAGAACAAGAAGCATATGAAACTTTAACTCCCAGTCTGAGTACATCCTGGAGGCGTACTTTTACTACTTTTACTTACATAGTGTGCTTCCAGTGGTTGTAAACATATAATCACACACACACACACAATTCCTCAAATCTTCTGGGATCACACGAGGATGGTTATGGTGCTTTCCTAGAGGAAAGATGATCAATTATCACTAGTTGGAACGCCTGTCTCTGTATAGGTTTTTTAATTTTCTGTATAAACCACTTTTTTATTTATAGCTAATGTAAGTAGAAGTTTCTGCACACATTTAGATGAATCACAGGTTAGTCCGATGTTAGGCAGAGATATGGTAAGACTGTATTTCCGTCGTTATTGCAAAACTGCTCATAAAGTCTTGAGAAAGCTTTGAAAATTGTATTCCGCTGATCGTTAGTTATCTTTTCAATTTCATGCAACATTTGAATGCTGACTTAAATATTATTTTTGGTTGCTCATTTTCGACTTATGTATGCTCTACCAAGATTGAAAAAAAAAATTATTTGTAAGGAAAGCCCATACACATACAGTATAACGTAAATAAAGAGTAGAAGCTGACAATATCGTGTTGGAAACTTTGCTCTTTACAAAAGTGTGGAACCTTAGTTCAAGTCAGAGCCTAAAACCTGACACTGTCTTTTTTTCCAACGTCTTTCTCTTGTTGCCAATCTATGCACGTTCATGTCTTCTTCTTCCTCTGTTACCTTCATCTTTTCGTATCTTCTTTTAGGAGTTGTGACGTCACATGAATAACAGTACACTGGCCTATTCTATACAGAGCTGTACTATAATTCAGAGCAAAGTGAAAGCTGAGCGAGTTCCCGCACACGATTACTAATGAAATATACATAAAAGTTATTTTAGCAATTAGTATAATAATAATTAGTAAAAGTTTGGGTTCGCAATAAAATTTATATTTTTTTAATTAACAATTTTATTACTGAATTGAGGCAGAAAATCAACAGGCGAAATGTCATTAATATTAAATGTATATACATCCAGCTGACAACATCCAGCTGATACAATACAAACTGTAAAATCGTGAAAGCCTGACTGAAGAAAGTACGAAATCCATAGCAACTTGTGTCTGAGATTACGAGTCATCTTGCAATATCAAGTCAAAATTCACTAGGAGTTGCCACGACTTATCTTAAAGAAAATAAAAAAAAACTTGAAGGAAAAATTAAATGCACTATTTATAAATTTAGAAAAAGTCACATTAGAGTTTTTATAACATATGAGATTAAAGAGGCTTTATTTGACGGCCAACGCCCATGAACATCCAAATAATCGGAGGTTACAAGAATATGTTGCCCTCCTGTACCCGCAAAGATAACTAAGCGCACAAAACGCGACAACATAATCACTTTATCGTCATTATCAGCCCTAATCGGTGCACTGCTGGACATAGGTCTCTTTCAATGAACACCAAGACGGCCGGTCTCCTGCTACTCGCATCCATCCCGGACTAGCTACTGCACAGAGACCGTCTTCCCACCTGGTGAACGATCGACCAACACTCACATTATTCACTTTACGCTGGTTATTATTTCAGGTAGAGGTATTACCCCAGTCAACCACTATATCAGTCGGTTAATCAGTTAACCACTATATCAGTCAGTTAATCAGTTAACCACTTTAACTACTAGTCCTTCATGAAGCATTTCAGAAATAGTTAGTAGACCAGTTATAAAATATACATAAGATATAGTATATTCTATCATCATCATCATCATCATTATCAGCCCCTATCGGTCCACTGCTGGACATAGGCCTCTCTCAATAAACGCCAAGGGTACCGATCTCCGTGCAGTAGATGGTCTGGGATGGATACGAGTAACAGGAGATCGGTCGTACATTCTATGCTAACGACAAATACAATTGTGATTCGATGAATATATGTATATGCCAACGTTAAAAATAGCAAGTAAGCACATAAGTTACACACAACGGTGTCGCCCTCACTAAGTACGTCGATTTTTTTTTTTTTTTTAATTATACTTATCTACCCATCCTTTCAAGGTAATATCGTCTGTATACGGAACGAATGCCGTGGAATAAGGCTGCATTATAGTCCCCAAAACCATTCGAACACATAATAAGCTACTAAGAAAAATAATGATTGTAACACGTGCTACGGAGACGACATATGGGGCGGCCATCTTGAAAAAAAATCCGTCATATGGCGGGAAAAAACAAGAGCGATAGAGGAAGTGATTTTACGCGTATATTTTTAAGAGTTATATAAAAAGGATGTTGGTATTAATTTATGTAATTGTTCAACCCTTCGCGATGTTTAACATATGTTTATGTTGGTATATCCCGATTAACTCTTATTGTTGGGGTTGTTTTCATTTAATTTCGAATTTGTTTTGATGGCTAGGAGTTTGGTATTTCCGGGCCTCCGCATCCGTCCGGTAATTTATACAATCTCTAATGTGATTAGCACATTATTAGGTTGACACGGTTCAAAATCGGATCATGATTCAAATATGGTACACTTTTAATAACAACAACAAGAACACACCTTCGTACCAGATTCGAAATAGTATAGGCACAGAGAACGGTACAAATTTAATGTAAATAAATAATATCGATAGTCATCAAAAGACACTGATTTCTCGTTTGCCCCCTTATGCTGTTTATCATCATCATTATCAGCCCTTATCGGTCCGCTGCTGGACATAGGCCTCATTCAATGAACGCCAAGAGGACCAGTTTCCTGCTACTCGCATCTATCCCGGACCGGTCACAGCATGGAGATCGTCGTCCCACCTGGTGAACGGTCGACCAACACTTCGTTTTCCTAAACGCGCTTCCACTCAAGAAATTTACAGGCCCATCTGTCGTCGGTTCTTCCGAGTGTGTGACCAGCTCATTGCCACTTCAGCGAGCTTATTCTTTCTCATTCCTTCCTTGTGCTATAAAAAAATATGACAGAACAACGTATGTCCTCACAGCTACAGTTCAACAATTTCTGCTGCGAAATAAGGATTTACTTTGATATTTCTTCACAACTTTGTTTACATTTTCAAAACGTTTTAGTAAATGTTATATAGCCTATGTTCATCAGAAATAATGTAGTTGGTAAAAAATGCAAACAAACAAACAAACAAATGTCTCCACTTTATAACACTAGTATAGATGTAATAAGAACAACAGAAGTAACGAGTAAAGTAAGGAGTAAAACACACAAAATAAAGTCAACGATAACCATGTCGTTAATTACTTTAACTTCAGAGATGTTATTCGTGCTGTTTTCTCTTTGTACAACGTAGAGCATAAATGAGCAGTTCGCTTACCTTGTAGCAAGCCAGCCTGATAACTATATAGACATACGTACGATTAGATCTTATGTAGAAGCGTTGCCCTTTCGGACATACTCCTCCTATTTTCTACTGATTAAAACCGTCGCGGGTTCCAAGACAGCTTTAGCTCTTACCTCTGACTCCCTGCGATCATATCACAGGGTCGTAAGTGGCTGCCGCTGTCGATCCTTTTCTTCTTTTTTTTTTGTTGACGCGGCGAAACGCATTTACACGCTTTCACTGGCCCTGGGTGGGGTCCAGTGGTGTGTGGGACTCGCGGCACATGATAGTGCCGTATCATCAGGGCACCCCGACAGCTTGTCAGCCCCCTAAGGGTCCAACTCTAACTACCACAGATGGGGTTGCCCCGCACTACAGGTCAACCCCACTGACTTTGGGACCCCCCTTGCCGCGTGCACAAAAACGTCACCTCCTGTTGTTCTTAGGTCCCCTCTTCTTCGAAGGGAGGTGCAACGGTCCCCCTCGGTTCAATTAGCTTCGCCTGGGTTCACACCAGGCTAATAAGCCCCACCGCCACAAGACTTGGACCATGGTGGGGCCGCTGTCGATCCTGGCCAGATAGGAGTACCATTGTTGAGAACGTGTGGTGGACTAAGCCAAAAGAGAAAGAATTCTTCCGTCGGGACATCACACTCACAACTTCACTTATCGTTAATGCCTTCATTACTATATAAGTAAAAATACTTCCCAGTACTTCCCATTTTTATTACGCCGGGGAACGCATTTACGCGTCATAGCCCCCTGGGTGGGGTCCTGTGGTGTACGGGGCTTGAGGCACATTAGAGTGCCGAATACCCACAAAACCACCGCGAGAACCGTCAGTGCCACCATTAGTGAGGTGCCCCAAAACTACAAAACACCAGGGTTCCTCGATGGTTAGTCAGTCCCCTAGGGAAGCGATCCCACAGAGGGGATTGTCCCGTGCCACACACAACCCTTTCAAATTTAGTACAGAGCAATGTGATGAGGTTTTCATCCTCGCCCCATCCCCCTCCGCAAAACGCCTCCCCATCTTGCTCTTTAGTCCCCTCTTATTATTTGGGACGCAAATAGCAGCCCCCGGTTCAATTGGCTTCGCCCAAGATGTCTGCTTTCACCCCACGCTACCGAGCCCCACCGCCACAACAAGGCTTGAACCATAGTGGGAATATCCCAGCTCTGGCCAGCTTTGACGCAATTACTCCCCTTAATATAAAAATTAATAAAATTCACATAAAAACTGAACCTCACAATGATTATTGACGTATTAATTATGAATACAATTTATGCAAAAACTAGTCATTAGAACTGAAGGGTTGAAGCTTAAATGTCCCTAACAATAGATCACACAGCAGGAGAGTCAATATGTTAACATTAAGATATTTATGTCATTAAAAGTGTTTTCATTACTTTTTTATTCCGAGTTATTTATATGAAATGTACTAATGTGTATATTGAAACGTATTTTTACGAATATTATTAAAAAGGAAACATTTGAATGTTTGTTTGCATTGAACTGACCCACCCACTATAATTTGATTTGAAAATTGAATTCTTATTATAATTTGAGTAAGTTTCCAACATTAAAACCATTCATTATCCCCAAATATTGTCTGTATGTGATAGATTCTCTCAAAATGTACTTAGCTTATTTAATTATTTTCATCGATTCCTCGGGAACTGCTAGAGCTGTTCTAGTATATAATTTATTAAGATTCTAGTATATAATTTATTAATATTGTCCATGGGGGCAGCTGGGGCAGATCGCTATCCATTTATAAATGCGAAAGTTTTTAAAAGAAATCTGATTGCTTATATATCTTCTTCCATGCAAAAACTACTGAATGGATTTGAATGATATTTGGCACATGCTTGTAATTGATGTAATAACACATAATAATATCTGTTATGCTTCTATTTACTTAAAAAAATCAATGGATCCTCTTGGATAGATGCATAGACAAAAGCATAAAATCTTTAATGTTGTGGAACTGCCGTAAGTAATGTTACTCATGGCTTAGGTATTACTGTTAACCATAGGTAAGCGTCTTTTACTCACATTTTACACCCCTAAATCCGACTGTTGGGGTATACTTTTAGCATATATCTACCAGTGTTATCATTCCGAAAAAAAAAAAACAAGACCGACGGTGATAAGGCTGGTAGTTAGACCTCTTAAGGCGTTGGATCTGGCCAGAACCGATCCATGCCTGATGGCGGAAACTTTAATAAATGGATTTCTTCATACAAAAATGTACACACATTGAATTATGGCATAATGTTGATGATACTAATTCAATGGATTTAATTTGTTTACATTAATAATTTAAATTAAGTTTTACGTGACTTACACAAAAGTTACACTCCTTTCAAAGTCCTGCCTTTTTGTAACCGCAAAATATAATCTATTATACAAAACCGGAAATCAAGTGTGCGACTATAAATCAAAAAATCACAATAAAATACCGCCTATCAACATACATGAGAAAACAATACGCAACACTTGATAAACCCTTGAGCCTCACAGCGGGCAGTGTGGGGTTTGGCATTATAACCCTCATTCCCAGCAGTTGTATAGATAATACATTTAGTTGTATTCCATTAATTGTTTGTAGAACTGGCGAAATGTGTCTATTCAATGCTCCTCGTGGAGATTTAACGCTTTTAACGTCATTGTTGCCGATTATTTTAACAATAAGCCATATAAAGGGATGATGATAACTTTAATAAATCTTGGAATTCTTTTATGGTTTGAGAATGTTTTAAATTGATGAAACTATAATCTTTGCAATACAACTTCTTCATTTTTAATTTAGCTTCTTGAAAGAATTGCCAGCATAGTATAACCCAAAGGAATAAAATACGATTTAAAATCTATAATAATGCATATGAGCAAAAACAATTTACTTCTTGACATTAATTGAAGCAGTCGTATCTTAACATCTTGTCTTGTTCTTTTCATAGTTTATTTGATTTCAAATCACTACGGTGAGTGTTGGTTACGATAATATTCATAATGTATAAACACCTATTATGTCAGCAAAAGCTATGTCTGTATGAATTCGATTTCTTACGCGGTTTTCACCCATATATAGATGGATTCCCGAAGAAGTTCAAAGTGTTGCTAAGATAAATTCAGGGGCGAAGCTGGGGCGGATCGCTAGTGTAAAATATAAAATATATAGTAATATTACTTGCTATTGAACATTTTACTAATTATTTAATTAGTATGCAAATACTATCATACGTTATGATTAAAATATAAAATAAGTCTTCTTAGCTATTACAAAAAATAAATTATACCTTGTATTGTCAATTAATAATTATGTTATATCAATATTTTTTCTCCGGGATTCCTCTGCATGTCAATCTTGTTATCAATTAAATTCAAACCCATACTTAGACAAGCACTTGACTTGATCGAGTGCTTTCTTTTGCTACTGATTTCAAGCCGTTTTTTAGCCATGCCACCCTTGACTCTAGGAAAACAGACACAAAAAATACTGCTTATGAGACAAGGTATGTTTACGGTAATTTGCAAAAGTATCAGGTATAATACATTAAATAGAGTAATGGTTACTTCTACACATCCAAAACCCAAATATACTCGTTATCTAAAGAAGTATCTGCTGCGGCTTTGCTCACGTAAAAATATATTCAAATAATACTAACAATATCTGTGGACTTGTTACACTTTAGCCCAGCCCTGTCCGGGACACTTTATATATTTAAGACTTTTATTATATAAACACATAAAATACATAGATAAACATCCATGATCTAGTTGAGATTCGAACCCGTGTACCCCTGACGTAACACGCAGACTAACCGCCACGTTACCAAATGAGCCACCCGGTCGTCAAATATGGAAGCATTCATTTAATTGAGGCAAAACATTGCCTCTGTTTTCAAATAATCTAAGTGCTATTTAGCTCCGTATGTACATCTCAAGTTGGACGATATGGGAGGTTGGAAAAGAGATTTGCCCACTAATAAAATATACCAAATTCAATAAGATCGTATTATCGTCTGTCACTTCGGAATTGATTCATCAGGTAGCCTTGTTAAAAATCACAAGTTTTTTAGCGGCTGAGGGTTCCCGCGGTGCGCGTTTTTACACCGTCACCGCCGATCTGCAAGTCACCGTCGGCATACGATAAAGAACTCCTTCCTTAATTTTTTACGTCCTCATTTGTGTGGCTACTCGAAAGTTTCTTGAGAGGTTGTAGGTTCAAGTCAATAATATATTGCGTGGACGTATGATGTAAGGTGGACGTAGCTCCACGAGATCTTCAACCAGGATTATATCTATTTCAGGTGCCCATGACCTGTCCCTTCGTTCGAGAGGGGGAGAGGAAAGCCCATCACCCCTCGGCCCGTGAAGTAATAGTTTACGTCAGCTATTCTTATACTATTATCGGAATGCATATCTCCCATCCGTGGGAAAGAGTTATTTTCCTCTTTGACGACCACAAACAAGCCCAAAATCTTCGCCCGGTGAGTCACTTAGTTTACGTTACAGACCTATGCGGTTTTTCCGCAGTATGGTACATTCATGAAAAAGGGACGTTAGCCACATTTGTATGTATTACATACATTTATACAGGACGGGACTTGTAAAAACGTTGCGCTATAACAGCCGATCTGATATAAAAAAGCCTTTATCGTAATACAATAACAGTTTATTCCACATTTGGGTGGTCATCTTAGCACTTATTAATTTGCCTCTAAATACATCTGTCTCCTTTAACTTGTACAATACTAAAGGAGACAACAATATTCTTCGTTATAACTCAATAATTTGAAATCGTATGAAATGCTTTTATTGCACTTTTTAATTTAAGGACCGTGACAAAGGTCGATGGGTATTTAGCTATTTTAACGCCAAAATTGGAGCTTTTTTAAACGTTTTGCCACCATTTTGACGTTTATTATGATAGAGATGATCGAGACTCAAAATCGGCGAGGTGGTCCTAATTCTTATGTCCGTATATTTTAAATGAGGACCAACGTTTGTAATGTAATAATACCCCGTATAGGGGTCATAATCTTATGAACATATATATTTTTTGTAGATATTTTTCATTAACCATGTTTGTATATAAAATTTTGTATTATATTAAGAAAATGAAGCTAATCTTTGTGAGTATATAATATAAGTTTGCTCACTGGGCCACACGTTGCAGTGACAATTAAAATACCGCGGTCACTGATCGAAAAATTTAGGCTACGTACATGAGTTAGTGGACAAAGATATGTGTGAGTCCAACATGAGGAAAAATCCATTAAAATTGATTAATGATCCCAGAAAAAAAAGTATTTAAGTAAATATATTTAGTATTCTTATAAATTTAAGAAATTGTATATATTTAAGATTTTTATTATAAAAATACTATTCGTATTCGATTTTTTCGAAATTTTTCGATTTCGTTTCGAACCTGCAACCTCCGGCGTAACACGCGGACTGACCGCCACGTTACCAACTGAGCCAGCTGGTCGTCTTAGGTAGATATGGGGAGGGCAAACGCCCAATCGGATCCATTCAACGAGTACCGACGCTCATTTTGTTTTAAATGTTTAAAATAATCTATAAAATGCTTAGACATATCTTTAAATCTATACAAGTAGGTATAAAAAAATAACTTAAATATAAAATTAGAAATAAAATAAATATTAAATATATAAATTGTAGAACAATTGTTGTGGTGCGGTGGAAACGATGATGATTACCACTACGCTCGACACGCACTAGGCTAGTTTTTTAAAGGACAATAGACAAATATAAATTACACATCCTGATCTGATCCCGCAGGCTGTGGGAAACACAAAAACGTAATGATCGTCATATAACATAAAAGGTAAGGAAGAGTTCCTCTACTGACATCCGGTTAGCTAGGCTCACCACACACTAGGGAAACATCGTTGATTTTTGTAGTCAACTGTTGTCTATGGATTGCGTTGCCATTATTTCATAGATTTTTTTATATACCTATGTATATTTAATGATTATATTAGATCGTGCATAACATTAGTAACTTATAACTTATTTAAGTTAATTTTCATATAAGTAAATTAAAAACAACAGATTTAAATATTTCATTAACATAAAATATCTTTAAAGAAATTGACGTTAGCTTTAATTCTTTAATACTTAAAGTATATAGGGACTACCTACACTAAATTAATTTCACGTCAAGACGGGTCTACAATTTTATTAGACATAGTTACTGTAACTATATAAGTGTAATTTGCTTCAGAGATTTACTGAAATTTTTCATATCGCTCATTATTTTACCTATTTCTCCTGTAAGTTTTACTAGTATTTTTAAGAAAAACACTCAAGCGCTGTTTTAAATATATTGAATTTTAGATTAAATTTCTATCCTCAATTAAGTATATTTTTTTAAGTACAATACAATGAAAATTTATGACATTTATGTTTAAAATTTCATATCATACGTCATCTTTTGCGTACCTACACACTACTAACCAACGAATTTAGTGATAAACTATAATTATACCATAATCTTTTGTAAATTATAACAATAAAGTATGTACCTGTCGTCTACATTTAAAACAGTTGCCTCCGGTGTGTGTTGACCCTTATCTTCTCGTGAGATAATGACCTGTATCCAAATTATGAAGAGTCTACATCATCCGCCGAGCTCTCGGAAACTATTAATAGTAACAATAGATCTATTGATAATACACGATCTATACTCATAATAAAACTATAACTGGGGTATTACCGGTTACAAGCTTGGCCTGCGGTTTCAACCGCATTAAACTTATCGCAAGGTTCAAACTACAAAGGGAATTAATTTGTAGCCAATCTGTAAGAGATACAAAGTATTTTTATAGCAATAGCAAAAAGTGTCGTGACAACTTATAGTCTGATTTTTTCCGTCGAGCCTCCTTCGTAACGCGCAATAAGGAACTTCGTTCCAAAGCGCAGTGAGTACAGTAGAGGTTCATAAGAGTCAAAAATAATGTTAAATTTTGAATTTTCATTGAGACATTTTGCACGTACAATTGTTAATTCAATTACATTTTTCATGATGAAATTTTATACGAGAAAAAGACTTACTAACCTAAGCTAGTCATTGTGTGCACTTGTTGTATTTTATCGCTTCGTTGTACTGTTTGTAATGTTCACAATAAAAAATATTTAATTAATTAATTCTAGACTTGAACCCGCAACTATCAGAATAATTTACAAGGTCTATTCTAAGTTATCAACGTTTTAAGTCAAGTACATGTTTCGACTGACTGTCTCGTTGGTCTAGTGGTGAGCATGTTCAAATAGAACCGTGTCCCAAGTTCGAGTCCTAAATCGGACCAAGAGTGACTTTTAGTTTCGTATCGTAATGAACTTTACCGTTCATGAGAGTATAGCCTAATGTGTACAATATACCCAAATCCGAATTGGCGTTCCAGAGATTAGTGCACAAAGAAAAAGAAAAATTCAGTTCTATTATATTAATATAGATAGTTAGAATGGGCAGTGTACAATTTTTAACACCTATTTTTTTTTTGTTTCAGACTTCGTAAATATATACCAATCTAAGAGACTAATTTGAACAGTTTTGATTTTCACGTTGTTATTCCTTTTCTATTAATTATTCGAAATTTTCGATAGCTTAGGCTTGATTATGTTATCAATGGCATGATGATGGCTGACAGCCTTTGTCTATATTTTGACGTTTTTTTTTCTAAACTAGTAAATGTAAAATGTCACGCTAAATTATCAAAACAAACCCCACTTACGGAAAATTCATAGCTATCAAGCAACAGAAGCAGGAGTCGCGACAGCTCTGACAAAGTTAACACTCATGGCGAATAGTATTTATTATTAAATTTGTGTCAAGTGACATTAATTACAAATTAATGGCGTGGGGTTTGTTTAGCTATTATAACTTGACATTATTGGCATTTGCTAATGTCACATAAAAAGGCTGACAGCTATCTTCTTTATACCCGTGACGACGTAATCAAGCCTAAGCTATCGAAAGTTTTATATAATTAAGAAAAATTGAACGACAACGAAAGAATCAAAACTGTTCAAATAAATTTCTTATATTGGTTTATATCTGCGAAATCTAGTATTAAAAATTGGTGTTAAAAATTTTACAACGCTCACTGTATAAAAAATATTCATTATTAGGATGACAATCAGATCTCCACTGTTATGAGAGTGACATGCGTCAAGCTCAGTCCCACCACAACATAGGTCAAAGGCCTTGTGGGTTAAATCAATGCCACCTACTTGGCACTTGCGGTAGAAAAAGTTAAGGGTTAATTGGGTGTGAAATGCGAGGCGCCCGTGTGGCCGAAGCCCCGTAGGTGCGGTCACCCACTGGCCTACTGTCTGTGTCGTACTGTTGCCCTATGTTGTAGTTGAAACCAGTAGCTCTAACAGTTAATGTATTGATTACATTAGTAAAAATATAATAAAGAATTGTCAATAAAAAGTGATAGCTTTCTGGCTTTTTTATAGCATAAGAGTCAAACTATCAGGCCGGACTTGATAGTAAGTGATCGACGCCCACAGACATCACTAAAGTACATTGCGTTGCTGGCCTTTTGGAGATGGTTAGGTTCTTTTCTTGAAGATCCCTAGGTCGTATTTTCTTCTTTTTTTTTTTGACAACTTTTTTACATTTTTTAGTAATAATACCGACTAGCTAAGCGCCACGGCTTCATCCCTTTGAAACATATCCCAAGAGAACCATTAAGTTTTTTATAGCCTACAAGCACATCCGGGGATATTCTCGATATATTCCTAATCTAATGCGAAGGAGGCTGGACGGAAAAAGTCAGACGAATAGTTATCACGACACTTTTACTCTTTTACTCTCTCTCCTAGAAAGCAAGTGAGTTATTATCATTTCGTCATTCTATTTTGCTTTGAACAGTGTAGTGTTACGATGATAATTTTTGGTTTGTTAGGTTTATACGGGTTTTATGTACATAACAAATAATAAAAAAATATTACCCTTCCTTCACCAATTCAATGCATAACGGAATGTTAATTGAAGGAACACTATGTTCTGTAGAAGAGCGATAAATATGATGACGGACATTGATAAAAAATAAATTAAACTCGTGGTGCAACTCGTGAGCGGTCTAAATGTGTCCAATGTCATTTTATTATTTTTATTGTAACATCTTCACCACACGCCGTAATTTAGACACAAATTTCATCTGTAAAACATATCACAACACAGGAATCTTTCGATTCTCGAGAGTCTGAAATTGGAGTTTTATGGTGGTTTTAAGCGTTTATAAAATAATTTAAAATTTATACCCATACTTCAAGCGTGGGAATGAATAATTGTTTTCCATATGACACACTATTCGCACGAAAATAACATAGAAAATTCCTCAAAATTGCACCGCTCATCCACCCAATTACCCGAGCTTAATTAGGCTGAGATTTAGTTGAAAAAATAAACATCTGGTCGTTGTTATTGCAAAAAGAAAAAGGCGGGAAAAGTGACAGTTGTTTCGAATCGACCGCAATGACGGTTGCGGGGCTTCTGACATCTCGCGCATGCGTGCGGGCAGATGGTTTGCAATTGTCTGAAATTTTAGACTATCTACACATTTTCACATTTTTTGTGGAACACAGGCGATCCTAAAACACCATGTTGGAACCTAAATTAAAGTTCACATTATCAACGGCGTCCGATTTTTTAAATAATATGTAACAATATAATATCTGTGGACTTATCACACCAGGTTAGCCTAGCCATATGCTGAGTACCGTAAGGACTTATTTTACTGGTACAAGTCAACGGAAATATATTTAGCATATTTATAAATTTTATGTTTTTAAGATTTTTATTTATAGAAATACATATTATATTATTTGTATAAGACATGACCATGGCTGGATTCGAACCCGCGACCTTTGGCGTGACTAGGGGCCTAACTGCCACATTACCAACTGAGCCAGCCGGTCGTTTATTTTGGAATAAAATTTTTCGATCTGCTCAAATGATGATACTGATTTATGATGATGGTGAAGCCAGAATCCGATCAGGTACTTATTTCGTTATTAGTTTGGTAAGTGTGTGTTACAGCGGTAATTGACCTTGCTACTCTTTGTGAATCCGGTGTAAAATCCGTCCAGTTTGGTCACAAATCTCGAACTGTAATAATGCATCTCTCCCATCAGTGGAAGAGAGTTCGACCGCAAACCTAGTTCTTATTGTCCAACGAGGTGCGCAGTCTCCGATAGAAATTAGGATCACTCTGAGCAAAAAATACACAATGGTACCGTCGATCTACAGCAGTTCATCAAATGTATAATTTACATTCAAAATATTTTTGGTTTTAAATTAAAATTGTCTATGGGTTCTTCTCAGAATATGAATTTAAAACTCCCTGTGACTCAGTTTTCGATCCTTTTTATATCAAATTCTAATTGGTCAGTTCTAAGAGATCGCTAGCTTTTCCCTGAAGGGCAAGGGCAGTTCGGTGGGGTGATAACAAAATCGACACTTCCCATAACTGTTTGAAAAGGTTTCCACGGCGGAAGCGGAATTTGTAAGATATCGCACTTCCGTTTAATAGCCGATATTCACAATTTATACGTGGACTAACACGTTTTGATACTAAAATCAACTCGACCCACAGGTTAGATTTTTACAGTTTAAGAAAAGAACGGGTATTTGGATTATCTTTTGAGAAGCTGATATTTACAAATGCAAATGTCTTCCTTCAACACACAAAATAACACAAATATCAAGGCTTCTCGATGACAAAATAGTTGAGTCTGTAACAGTTACATACAGATCTAACATTGGCAGGGCCAAGGGTTGTATCTCTTATTTTACTCATAATTAGACATACCAGATAGGATTATCTAAATTATGAGGGGACTTGTCAAAGTCGAGCATCATCGAAGCGATGCTCGGCAGCGACGCGTCCTACCAGGCGATGACTTCCTTCTGCGAGACCGTCATGTCCCGGAAGGAAGCCGACGCGGCCTCCCCCCACCGTTAACGAATGGGGGTACAAAGGAAGCGCTATCTGCAGCGCCTGCAATAGTGCCCCTGTATTCCGTGTCGGTCCGGGCTGGAAACCCGGTCCACAACATCAACAAGACACGGCGTCGTGGGGACTGGTCATAGAGTAGCCGGACAGTCCCCGAGGAGGCCTCCTCGGGCCTTTTCGCCGAGGCCAGCCTGTCAGTCCGGGAGCCTCCACTAATAGCAGCTGAAGGCTCCCGTAGGGGTTTAGTTGGTATTGCTACGCAATTACCGTGTGCAACAATGTTCTGGGGACCTACCCGGGCTCCAAGGTATCATGCGTAAATGCATTCCCCTTCGTCACCAAAAAAAAAAAGGATTAAAGAAATTATGATAATTTATTAGACCTCTCAACGACCTTTAGTATATTTTTAGTAAGAGGTAGTGCTATGCTGCATTGAAGCGGAATTGGACCGGCGAGGTACCTCTCGTTCTGATGATACCGGCGAAAACAGACGTCTACGGTGTCTCTTTTCGTATGTAGCTGGTAGCCCATTAGAAGGAAGGTGAAAAGTAGGGCAACGCATCGACATTCTAATTATGCTGGGTCCCATTACTCTTTTGTCCCCCTATACTATAAAAAAGATATGAAATATATGGAGAGTATGGATAACTGATTATTCTTACTCTATTGTTGAATAGTTGTGGATCCTGAATTCTGATATCTTAGTATAGTGAATTTACTAATTTAAACCAATGAGTGAACCATTGCACAATCAATTGCGAGTATGTCGCCATTTTTGCGAAAAGTTTAACATTTTGGAAATGTACTAGGCAACAAGGCAAATCTAGGCAAGATACGTCTGTGCACTGAGCAACTCTCAGATTGAAAAGTATTCTTAAAAAACATCGTGTACTCGTATATATTAATGGGAATGTCTAATTTGTATATTTTTAATTTTTCAGCCCTGAGAAATATAGGCAAAAATACACACAGACTGACGATACCTACGTAGGTATTATTGTAAAGTCGCGTGAAATTATTTGATATTAACTGTGCAGCGCGGTTTTACCTAAGCAATTGGGTGAGGAAAATTCATTTCTTTCTTAATACATATTTTTATTCCACAAATTTCACACATGAATAATTTCTCGTTTTTAATATTAGAAGGATTTCGTCAAACAAGTATCAAGACTACTAAATATTCGCAAGTATTCGCATCTCAACGGATGTCCACGCTATAACCGACGGACATGTCGCACGCGCCACTGAGCCGAATAGTACCGGAACAAGACGGATATTGTCGCTAAATGTTGTACCCATAAATAATTGCTCATGAATTAATAGATACCTGGCTGTGCGTGTGCGTGTGTGTGCGTATGTGAGTGTGTGCGTGCGCATATGCGTGTACTTTTGCGCGTGCGTTTGTGTAGGTATCTAGTACCTACTTAGGTGACTAGGGTCCAAGATTGGAGCAGTATTAGGTAATAGATATAAATACTGAAAGAGCCAGCTCCACAGGTTACTATAACAATGTCTGATGTTTACTTCTAAACGGTGCCTGCGAAACTGAAATTTGTCGCTTATTTGGCAGTTATGTTGTTAATACGCTAAGTGGGACCGCAAAAGGGACCTGCGAAATCAACGCACAATGTAGTCTGTCTTCTATACATTAAATAAAGAGAAACTATTTGTTTGATTGCATTGAATAGTCCTGGATTCATTTGAAAAACTCTCTTACCATTAGAGTCCTACATTATTTCTCATTAATAGAAGCTATATAACAGTTAAATGTTAGAGACCAGCAGGAAAACGTCCATAACGTAACATAAGGCGTGAAAAAAAAAGTCAATCCTCATAATAGCTGCAGAAATTAATTAATAATAGCGGAGAATAGGGGTCACGTGTGCGAAACCACAGGGCTCTGCTTGTTTAAATGCAGTTCAAGCGAATATGCTACATGCATCAAACCTTACACGATTATTGAACAACTCGACTATTCGTCTTCCGAAAGTGACTTACATTATCCAGAATGTGCCCAGGCGTAGTTTGTGCATAAGCTGACCTCACTAATCTAAATCGTCCTTAAAGCACTTTCAACCGCCTCAAGGTTCTTTCATTCCCATGCACATCAACATTTATGATACAGCACTCAAAACCCTCTATAAAAAATACATTCTATTTCGCAAAGGGGTCTATTTCGACCATAACCCGAAATTTCGACTACAGGTAAAAACCACCCCATACATTTTGCAGAACAAATCCAATTCCAGAGCGTAGAAATTCGGACACATTAGTTTTGAATTAAGGATTGCTCGGAGCAAATTTTATGAACCACCGTTAAACATTTATGGCTCTATCTACGTAAACTATTGCGCCTGCGGGTTGTCTTTTTAAAATCCTTTCATTAGAAAAACAATAAAAAAGCAATCTTCGCCACCCGTGAATCATTGAGAGGTGTTTTTAAAATTGTAAAAAATCAAGTGAGACAAATAAAAATGGAATTTAATATATTAAAACCGTGCGTCGACAAACACCAGTCGCGTGATGAGCGCCAGGCTCATCACGCGACTGAAGTTTGCTCCTTTTTATCGTTTGGAGTACCCCTCGGGTAACATCTCAGCAGGGCCATGACTCGAGTTGGTTGTGACGGTCTCGAGCCGACTAAAACCACAAGTTGTACCATCTTCCGGTAGTCAGTAGCAAGGCGCCCAGGTATACCCTGGAAAGGATGATCCCTTTGTTCCTTAAGAACAAACATGGTTCTGAAGTAAAACATGTGCAAGAAGCGAAAGCAAATTGAGCGCGGTACAGCGTTACATTAAGAGTAAAAAGTTTCACTTTTTTATATAGCATACGAGAAATCCGAGCTTTTTGTGACTTCCGCACCCATAAACCTCCGCATAATTACTATGCCGATGTGTTGCCTACTTTCCCTTCAACCACCAGCAACCCATAAAACGCAAAAATGTGACACCGAAGATGTCATTTTAGGTTAAGAGCGAGAGGTACCTCCCCGGTCGTGCCGACCCAATTCCGCTGCAATACAGGATGGCACTACCTCTTACTCTAAATAAAATATAGTGCTCTGTGATTTTACTGCATATTCTTTTAATCCCGCAAGCCTTAACATTGTTTCTTTAGGAGATAACTCCTAAAATGTGGACCACAGAAAAGACCTTGCGACAGCTTGTATCATGTGAGTATATTGTAAGTGGTACCTCCACGACCGTGTCGGCCCAATTCACCTGCATTGGACCACCTTCGAAAATCCTACGCTCTTCACTAACTCGGGAACTGATACATTTAAAAATCTCATCCACAGATTTTACCCGACCCATAATCCAGAATAGTGGCGAAATGTGATGGAAGACCAGAAGAAAAAGACCAAAGAAACGAAAACCTTGATACCGCCGTAAAGTGACACCTACGGTGGCGCGCTTCGTGCGGTTTGTGAGTAGTCTGTGGCCCATTGTTGGGGAGGTAAAATGAAGGGCAACGCATGGACATAATTATGCTGATGTTTATGGGCGTCGTTAGTCGTTGAAAGGCCTCCATTTCTCGTTTGTACCCCTATAGTATATAGAACCTTTTACAGCAGTTTTCTACAAATTCACCAAACCTACTCTCAAATCGTCCGAATCTTCACCATTCGTGTCAGGCTCCGGTTTTTTCTATTCCGCACGAGACACTAATCACTGCAATCTTCTTAATGGATCGCGTATTATGGCATATTAACGCACCGCCACGGTCTAACAAGCAGCAATCTACTTTGAGACATCCACGCCGGCCTGGTGCCGAAGTAATTCAATTAGGTTTATTATATGGTGGAAGTTTCGATGACAACGGAGAGACTCTAGTTGTCAACGTTTGATGAAGGGATGAAAGCTCTTGGGAAGTTCACTCAGACGTGAGTATGGGGTAGTCTCTCATGTAGGTAAGATACAGCTATCCACGTATGGATCAAAAGTTACGGAACTAAAACATAATTCTTGTGTCTTTAGGGTACCCCTTTGTTACTTAGGTATTATTACGTGACGTGTCATATTGTCACATTGGGTGATGAGCACACATAGATATCTGTTGAAGCTGTACCCTGTTCCTCTTTTTTGCCTCAGCAAACATTTAGGACCGAGACAAAAGGTGAAACGCGATGATTATATTAATATCCCAGAATATACTCGCTGTAAGGAAGACGATCTCCGTGCAGTAGCTGGTCCGGGATGGATGCGAGTAGATCGGCCGTCCTGGCGTTCATTCAAAGAGGCCTATGTCTAGCAGTGGACCGAT
This sequence comes from Eumaeus atala, assembly GCA_017140195.1. Lineage (NCBI taxonomy): Eukaryota > Metazoa > Arthropoda > Insecta > Lepidoptera > Lycaenidae > Eumaeus > Eumaeus atala. The sequence goes on from JAFELO010000079.1 coordinate 359,053, forward strand.
AAGGGCTGATAATGAGGATGACGATGATGAAGGAAGATAATATTAGAAAATACAAAGTGGTCCAATTTATTACTAAAAAACTGTACTCATGCTGGCACACCCTAAAGAATAAAGTTGTATTATTGCATTAACACAGTGATGCAGAATAATTTGCGGCGGAACCCCCAGCTGCACCGAACGACTAGCGCTTGGTCGATACATTAATACCCCGGCAAATTGATCCTGGACCTTGACGGTGTGTCGTGTCACTTTTTGCGACCACAATTTCACAAATGTGACGAAATGGCCAATAATTTAAATCAATCTAGCAGACCTCCATAATTGTTGAGCACATTTTGACTTTCCTGTATTGTGATTAAATAGATATAATGATTTATCTTCATCATCATCAGGCCAATCATTAGTTCTAAACACACCCGATAATAGCAGAAGGTCGTATTTGATATATAACATTGTCTAATGTATAATAGAAATAAACTCATGTGTTGCTTCCGGAAATAAAGTTATATTTTATAATTCTTATACAAAAAAATATTTAATTATTTATTATATTTACACTATTTACTAGAACTTACTTGAAAATAAAGAAACGACAATTACTGTTTATCATTACACTAATTCTAACTATTCTAATTTGCTCTAAAATATCTCTTCTATAATATATTAACAAAATGAATCTTCTACTTTCACGAATTTTTCATTTGTCATTCTTAAGTCAACAACAACAAAAAAGTTTAATATTCTAAATTCAATTTAAAGAAATCTTATTTCTTTACTACATATTTTAACTACGAAAACAGTAACTACTTTCGTTTGGACGCCCATGCACATCTGCGCATTTGTAATCCGTTTTTTTTTTTATATATCATAGGGGGCATACGAGCACTCAGAGCCACTTGACTACCGAGGCTCATAAAAACCTATATATTGTTAAGCAGCTGCTTTGATCTCAGTTAAACATTTGTATGTTTCTGACTCATATGCCTATCTTTCACAAAGTCACTCGGGTCCATTAAACATTCAATAATTTAACGAACGTCAAAAACTAAATAATACGAGTATTATTACGTACATTATGACTACCTACATTTAGTTTAGATAGTTTATTTAAGATAATTTATTATGGCTATCTATCCATTTTAGTTTAAGCCAGGGTCCCCGCCTTGCCCTGCATAATTACGTGCTAGTACAAAAGTAACTGTATCGTAGTGAGAGTTGGGTATGTCAGAAAAGGCATGAAAGTAGAATTAACGTGATCGAGATGAGGCCGTTGCGAAAAATATGTGGTGTAACTCTTGCCGACGGCGTTCGTAATAAAGAAGTGAGAGAGAGATTAGGAATGAATGGAAGTATCGGTGTTAAGATGAGAAAGGGCATGCTCCGATGGTTCGTACATGTAGAAAGACAATCAAATTGGTCGGGTACTGTCCGAAGATGGTTTTCGGAATCTTCGCAACCGGCGTGTTTGTATGAAGAGAGTTATGAAAGTGGAGGGGGTAAGGCAGGTATGTAGGGATCGTGACTAGTGGCGGTCCGTTCACTCTGCCTACCCCGTTAGGGATCTGGCGTGATGATGTGTTGTTGTTATCTTTAGTTGCTACCTATACAATAAGGTACATGTGACCCCAAAACAAAATAACACAGAAACTTACGAATGCTCATTCACATGTCGAAGATTTGAACCTACAAACCTGATATAGATTGAATGTTTAACACACAAATACACTGTTACTTTAGACAAGCCATAAGGCTACAGTGGAACTGGAGTAAAACTTGACCTCATAAGTTTTTGCCATCATAAATTCAACATGGTGTATGGTAGCAAAAAGCCCTACGTTATAATATAGGCTCGCCCTGGGCGGGGTCCCATCGATTTATGGCTAAATCTTACGGTCATTTCGACCATAAGTAACCATGGACCGCACATACATCAAAACAGTATTTTGTTTTACAAGAATGTTGGCAAAACTCGATGGTTTTTGTGGTCGTAACGTTGTCAATAATTTGGCACTGTAAGTTGCTGTATTTTTTCTGTGATGGATCAATTGAACTATCACTGCTAAGCGATTTTTTAATTACTGTTCTTTAGTGACGGAAGTGCCCAGTGCATCGGGTGATGTTCTAGGTGAGATTGTGGTCAATAGGTAGGATGCATCCAGATGTTACTTAAGATTATCTAAAGTACTTAGTACTGAGAGGACTCGGCCACCACGGGAGGGTGGTACGACTCGCGCGCGGTGTTCGTGGCTAACCTAACTGGTACGGCGGTTTGTTTCGAACACTTTGGCAGATCGCTTAAACGAGTCTTTGCTGCACCTCTTGGATGTAAGGCTAATGTACATGATGATGCTGATACACAATATACTGAGACAACCGACAGAGATTCAGCCAAAACTTGATTATAGCAATAATAAATTATAGCCGTTCAGCAGTAATTATTGTTCTTAGATAACTCATTATAATAGTAACAAAAAGTGGTTAGGTGGCCGTGTAATAAGGTGCGATGGTGTTGTCATTTCCTCTGGTAAAAACTCTCAAACTAAAATTAATATTAAAAAGACATCAATGAACTGGTTCCAGTAGAATTTACTAATTTCGATATATATTCTAGAAATAAGAGGGTGCTACTTCACCTTTAATAAGAGGTAGTGTTATTGTTGTATTGCAGCTGAATTGGACTGACACAAACGAAGATGTTCCCGCCTTAAAAATAATGCCTAGGTGTATTGCGTTGGACAGGTTTGAAATATCCGTTGGTCCACTGGCGAAGGGGATAAGGATAACAACGTTTGGGATTAAGCATGGGTAAGTTAATGGGTTTCAGTATGGTTATGTGTATATTGAAAAGCAAAAGTGTGTGCGCCGCCAAGCCAGCCATTCCAACAAGAGGGAGGTAGCCGATCGTGCTGGCTCAATTTAGGTGCAATGGTGTATGGCATTACTTCTTAAAAAAGTGACACAATTAAGTGACAGCATTTACTGTTTCAGCGTTTTGTGAGTAATAGAATATTGTCCAAAAAACTTTCTCGACATTTTATCAATACGATTAACATATTTTAAATATCATTCGTTAAATAAAAACCACAACTTATAAAATACCACCCAATAGTAAATTTCCTAGATGAGCTCCAAAAATTAACCCGCCCAATTTGAAAAAAAAAGGTAGGCTTTTCGCAACCTTTTAATAAACGGTTGCGCGCAAAACCGGCAATTAAAACTATATTCAGTCAGAAATATCAATAGAATAATCAACGATTTCGCCTTTATAGCTTACCGCATTTTTAGCTTGAAACGTGGAACAAGTCACTAAAGCGAACAATACAAAACATACCTTAAATTTTAGTTACAAAGGTTAAAATACAATGGTCGTAATTTTGAGGGTAATTAGAAGAACAGTAATAGATTCGCTTTACCCCGTAACAAAGTAGATAATTGTTGGGTTCGATGCTCGCGAATAATCGTTTAGTGAGCTCACAACATCAATATTATGTCAGTCTGTCAATCAATCAGATCCACAACCATTATACTGGCATCAGCAAGTGCACTTGCGGTTCGATTCCCGGGCATACATGATACTAAATTATAAAGGTCAAAGTTAATAATTAACGTCGTCAAAATACAATTCAATATATATATATATAATACTTTTCAGTAGTATAAAAAATGTCTATTCGTGAGCACTGCACGAATAGACATTTTTTATGCTACCGAAAGACAAATAGAATGTCCTGATGGTAGGAACAACACGTTAAGATACTAAAGATGGTAGACATAACAAACTAAAGTAAAGACACTTTACGTAGGGCAGTAAATACGATACGTAGGCCACCTCATTCGTTAGCAAAAATACTAGATACACAATTTCATACTGCTCTGTCACACTAAAGTGTAGGAAAAACTCCTAAAGTCGATCCATTGACATTTATTATTCCATCTTATAACTGTTTAGTCGTTATTTGTGGAACTTACACTCACATTTGGTACGTGTGCTATATTTTCTCGATTAGCACAATAGTTGCGTTTCACTGTTTTATAAAAAAACTCACACACGAGGTACTGAAGTCTTTCACTTGACTGGAGTTTATTCGTACGAAACACGGTTCTGAATTGAATATTGCACAAAAGAAGAAAGCTACTAATAAAAAGAGTAGAAATGACTTAATGACTAGTTACTGTTGTTCCTTTTAACATAAGAAAAATCGAACATGATTGCCCCCAAACCCAACACCCAACAAGCAACAATTTTCTAACAGAGGTTTTACATCGTCCTTATTGTCTACTTTCTCTAAGTACTATTTGAAGTATCCGTACCCTAGAACACTTGAAACATGCGGAATTAAAAAACTCGAACTACGATTTATGAGCTTTTTGATTTATATAAAAAAACCAAATGAACAGGCAAAGATCTGACCATTGAAATTAGGCAATAAAATACAATTTATAGTGTCCACTGTCCACGCGCCGATTGTCGCAAACATTAAGATATCCTAGTACTCTACAAATATACTGTAAATTAGACTCTATCCCAGGGGACCAAGGTATTTTATGGAATGTATTTATATACGAGAGTGAACTTTTGCCGCCAACTTTCGTGAGTTTAATTGTTGCTTTTTCTGTTCGAATTTTAAACGAAGGTGTCAACCGATAGTCTTATAGTTTCTGGAACAAAAAGGATAGCGTGTAAAATGATAAGATGTTTAACGCCTTACTGTTTTTAAACTTTATCTACTCCGAGGAACTCATTTATTTTGATTCCTGGAACTGCTAATCCGAATTCCACTCATTATCATCATCATCGACATAATTATCTTTCATCACCGGCCGATATCCTGTAACTCGCGCCCATTTATCCATCTTCAATAGATGACTATGACGATGATAACACGTATCTTTTGACCATAGGTGCTACGGAATGGACATTTCTCGGTGCAGGACCCGAATGAAACCGAGGAAACAGCTGCTCACGACCTACTGGTATATGGAGGAGTAGCTTAGCTACGAGCTTCCCAAAAAACTCCTATACGCTCTCGAGGGCGTACGCCAACATAAAAAAAAAATGCTCATCTTCCTGGAACTGAATTGGCAGTGGAGAGGAATGAACGGCCTTACGAATAAGCTCAGCTAGCGAAGCCAGCCTGACCATAGCAATCTGCGGCCTACCTATGAGTAAAGGATATGCCAGTTTTCTCGATGGCAAGTAGCTACCCAGGCGAAGGAACTTAAATACAGAATCGGCATCAATCTTGACAACGTATTTAGCGCTTCAGAGCTAAGGATGTGCCTGTGATATGTAATCGAAAACAGCGCTAAAAGTGGTTGCGTATTAAGCACTTTAGGAGAAATTTGTGAGAAACATATACTTCGTTTTACTGGTCCAGTGCAACCATGACTATACCTCTATAAAATTGATCGATGTCAAATCATCGACAATAGCCTGAGCTATTTCTTTTAAAAACGTTTGCGATATCCTAGCATCAAAAAGCTATGCGATATCTTAACGACATCGCAGAATTTCGCCATCCATTTAGATGGATATCATGTTTACTACTGCGCCAACTCATAAATATAAACCGAGCGAGTTCATTTGTTTTAATGAAGCATAGACAAAACAATAAAAAAGCTCTTAAACGGTTCCGGTGTCTCTGTGTCGTAAATCGTGTGTGTGCCTCCGGACAAATTATTTTGTGGCAAAAAATTAATTTACCTGTTTAGGAGTATGAAGTGATTTGTGTCCAGGTTGTGGATGTGTTTTTTTTTTGTAGATGATTCGGGTGATTAGAGCATTATTCTAAATTCAATTTTTCTTCTTTATCGTCTTTTCGCTACTTGGTTGTTTGGTTCTGGTGGCGGTGGTTTTCAGTTACTTCAATTATCTCTTGTGCCAAATGGAAAAACATTACTCTGATGGCGATAACCTTGTTGGAAATTCTTCAGTCAAGAGATCTTCCACCATTTCAACGAACTCCTTTTTTCGACTTTTCCTTCATGTTCCGGTTCCATTCCGGATGTTGGACGTGCATTTCATATTTGTTGTGACCCTCATGTGTGTTGCGCAGTCGGATAAAGATAGTCTAGCTACTGTAATGGATGATGTTTAAAATAGAATAGAAAATCTTTATTCAATGCTGAATTGCTAAATTAATTTAAGTTTCCTTAATTTGATTCTCATAATAATTTAAGCACTAGTAGCATGCCCACGAATCCATTTACTATTATTTTAAAGTATATAGATATATAGATAGATATATAGATAAAAACTTTATTTGCGATCACAGGCAGCACAATCATTTGTGTGATTATAGTTGAATTTTTTTGTATCTTTTAAAGATTTGCAACGACTTAACGTGTTATTTCAAGCAAACTTTAGCTGTTATGCAATATCTACGACTTAGCAGAAACTAACAATATAAACCACAGAAATAGAGTGGTTCTAAATAGTGTCTGTAATCAGTCGCATAAAAGGAACGGTTTCATGATGCCACATTATATCAAAAGTGTTGTTTTTTCAATTTCAATTTGTGTGGACTTTACATGCTTCGAAACTTTATATGAACATCAAATAAAAAAACATATTTACCAATATCTTAATTAATCAACTACTTGATATCGCCGTAAAGTGACACCTACGGTATCGCGTTCCGCGCGGTTTGAAATCGCAATTGGGGGCAGTAGTCGTAGAAAAGCTCCGATTGCTCATTTGTCTCCATATTGTTGATATTTATTTAACATTAAAGAAAAGTATTTATAACTATGTGTAGTGCCATCCATCCGAAACGTATGGAAATGTATACCCATATATGTCTCCCATATAGGCACCCAAGCCCTTAATTACTGCTTTACTTACTAGGAAGAGGCATCTTACGGATAAAACGTCAAATGTCAAAATACCGTTTGAGTGTAGGTATGCTAGTAGTGAGCAGGAACGCCAGATTTTGCTGGGCTCAGCCAAGTTCAGATCCGGAAAAAAGTTTTAGCTATCTAATGTCGTATTGCCGATCCTGAACTTATGCTGTGGAAGCGAAGCGATGCTATGTACGCTCGTCCGACGACGAGACTAGGCTTGGGTTCATAACAGTAACCAACCACACTCTCTCCCGCAGATGGGAGAGATGCATCCCGATATGCGAGTGTTTATAACAGTTAATTTAACTACTATTATCATGGCCGCAAGGTTTCTCCTCCCCCGAATCGGACTTGTGGGGCAGCCTGTGCGCGGTAGCAGAAATGGCCTCGGAGCGTTTGGCTCATAGAAAGGATAATGAATGGGGGGCCCATACCCCCTTCACTCTCAGATGGATTAAAGAACTCGCACGCGGATTATCGAAATACCTAACCGGTACGGATTATTTGTGACCGTAGCTTTGACTGTGTTACGTAAAGCCAGAGGTAAGTAGACTAAGCACGCTCTGTAGCTGTAAGCCTTATTCTCCAACTTCTTGGTTCCCATGGAACTCTTACTCTGTCTGGGACTTAGAGTCAGGATCTCGCGATCTGCAATTGAACATGCTTTGAGACGAAGGGATGTATAATATTATAGCGGAACTCTAATAGGGACCTGTGAAGTTTGCCCTTGTTGGATTAGTCTCGTTACGGTAACTCGTGGCACACACAAACAACGGCTGTCCCCTCGCGACATGTGGGCGACTCGTGCGCATCCCTTCGAGAGACCGACCGGGAGCTCACCGTCAGACGCATTGTGCTAAACATATTTTAATTCAAACATTGTTATACTTGTAATATTTAGTAGCGATTCAGTAATATTTTTTTAATTAAAGATTCTTGTTTTTGTAAATATACATAGAGTTGTATGTGCAGATGTGGAAGGATGTTGGTACCGACAAAGACCAAGACTTGCATGTAATCGGCGTGTTTGTATGAAGAGAATAATGAATGTGGAAGAGGCTAGGCTCCATTCGCTCTGCCTAACCCATTAGGGAGTTGACGTGAAGATACCTGTGTGTGTGTGTGTGTGTGTGTGTGTGTGTGTGTGTGTTTGTGAGTGTGTGTGTGTGCGTGTGTATGTGTGTGTGCGGCTAATTAACTGCTTAATTAAATTAATGAAATTACAGTGAATTTGAATAAAATACAATTTAATATCAAAAAGTTATGATTTACTGTTTGTCCCCTTAAAGACACTACATGTTACGTTCTCGCGCTCGCAGGCTCCGCCCATTCAGAACATTTCTAAGACTCGAAACGTCACCACGGCGTCATATTTTTCGTGCCAGCAGCCTGTGCTATCGATTTATTAATTAGTAGTTAGATTAGTTAGTTAATAATTTCACGTCAAAATGCACTTGTAGGTTCTGCCTATCTGTAGTGCAGCAATTATGCCGCTAGATGTCGCTTGAACTGTCCACTTCCGTTTCCTACCGAAACGAATTTCCACATCAGCGGTGTCTGTCATATTTGACACATAACAAAGAGTTCGTGCGCGTAATGAATAGAAATATCGCCATCTTTCTCCCAACTGGCAATTCACGAAACCTCAGGCAACATATGGCAGTGGCAGACGCCACGCCAACTGTCGCCCCGGCTATCTCTCTCGCACCGGTACTCCTGGTCGTAGGTAAGAGGGAGATAGATGCTTCATTAGTCAGTAGTACTATCATTTGAATGTAGAATTGCAAAAAAGTGTATTGTGTATGCGCGTGCGCTAAGACATGGGAAGGAGCCAGGGTTGAGACTTGCTGAAAAAAATGAAGTAACCCTTATGGTCTAGTGGAAGTCTTGTAGAAACCGTGGTTGTAGGGATTTCGATTCCCTGCTTAGACCAAAAATTGTTAGTGGGATACTTAAATTTTCACTATCAGCGCAAAGCCAGGAAATAGACAGTGCACTTAAACACTTTAATATGTATACTTAAGATTCATCTGGGGGGACGATACTGTTGTTAGTGTAGCCTAATGACATAACCAGGTGAGGCTAGGAATACATAATATAATTGGAGCATGTCCACTTCTCAGAAGAAGTGAACATGAATTACCGACGCAGACCGAGGGACGGTCTTAAAAATTCACAGTGAGGACGGAGAAAGAAGTTCCTGCATATAAAGGCATTAGGGTTTGAAAGTTCTGGCAATTGGCAGTCCCCGAAGGCACTCATAATGCCACCATCTGCCAAATAACCCACTAGTAAACGGTAAAATACTGCGACATAAAGTAACATTTTATGGTATCTCTAGGGGATCAGAAGATCAATCTGGGCCAATTTGCAGAATATATTTATACGCCCTTTAACATCATATGTGTATGCATGTGTTGCTGTCCTTAAACACATTTTGAAAGCACAGCTGTCAATTTGCGGCAGTATCAGGTCAGTGAGAGGTACCTCCCTAGTGCTGGCTGTCTCAGCTGCAATGAAGCATTGCTTACTTTCTAAATTAGAGACATTCACAGACAACCATTGCTTCTATAAATAAAAGCCTTCAAGGTGAATGGCAGCCCTGACAGGAAGGAGGGTAGGTTTTATCGCGGATTCGGGATAATTCGAAAATTTCCTCAGTTCGAGCAGGATATTGGTATAGTTTTTTCAATCCCCGACATATGGGCTACAGGGTAATAAGCTTTAATTTAACGACAACTTTCTGGACTGCATTGAAGGTCACTTCAAATCTTCACTTTTTATAACGTGAATAAATTATGAGTCTTTTGCTTTTTTTGCAAAAGTAAACTCTATTAACGCAGGTACAGAGTCAGACGTTTAAATACAAATTACGATGCTGACGCGTATCAGCTGGATACTATTAGCTTGAGTAGAAATTGTGCAGTGTTGGCGCTAGAGCTTTTTTTAAATGCCATACATCGTAAATATTAAATCGGCCTTACATCTATTGAAACAATAATTATAAAATTAACTGTGAATCCCTTACATATAACGGACCCCGTAGCTAGATTCATTGGCAGATTGAGGGCAAAGGTGGTACAGATTTTTGACAATTTTTCACTATACTGTGGTCAGGCCAGGCCAGCATTCAACGGAATTGAGAGATTTCTGTGATGCGTCAGGTATTTTTATAGTTTACTGACGCCCATAGACATGCCCTTATGCAGATGCGCTTCTTCATTTCATCTCCCCAATAAGCCGCCGGCTATTCACTAGTCGGAAGAGACGTGACAGCATAGCCAGCACTTTTAAAGCATTATCATGTGAGCAAGTGGTACCTCCCCTGTCATGCTGACCCAAAGTCGGCTACAAGGCAGCATGGCACTACTTTTAACTAAAACTCTTGGTAGGTTCATGTCCGATAGGGGGACAGTACTTCCCCACCATTGTTCAAGTCTTGTCACGGCGGTGGGGCTCAGAAGCCTGGGGTGAATCATGGCGAATCCAATTAAACCGTGGGGCTGCTCTTTCCACTCATCTTTTAAGAAGACGGGACAAAAGAACAAAAAGAGGCGGTGCGTTTGCGCACGGGGCAAGAGGCGATTATGGGAAGATCACCCCATTGAACTATCCCAAGCTAGTGGGGTTATCCCGTGGTGTGGGACGACCTCATATGTAGAGGTGACATCGGTCCCTTAGGGGGCTGACTAGCCGTCGAGTTGCCCTGGTGTTTTGTTGTTCCGGGGCACCTCACCAAAGGCGACACTGATTGCACTGGCGATGGATTCCGTGGGTATTCGTCATTATAATGTGTCGCGAGCCCCACACACCACTTGACCCCACCCAGTGCCAGTGAAGGCGCGTAAATGCGTTTCCCCGCGTCAACGGAAAAGGGGGATAATTCTTAGTGTAGGGTTTACATGTGACAATTTTTGTCTCGCAATGTATAAGAGCTGCTTTAATTTTAAGATCTCTTTGAATGCTACAAATACCTCGTTCGGAGTCAGCGAACCTGGAGGCTCAAATACACACACATCTGCTACCTCACACGCCTGATGGTAGCTGATATGTGTGTGCGTTTGGTGAACCTGACCCACGCTCCGCATCTAAAAGTCGGGGCTGTTTGACTGAGTGCCGAGGTTTCTAGACCCCGTTATAGGAGGACATCCGGGTTGGGGCGGAGGCAAAACCGTCTCCTTTGTCGATGAAGGTGGTGTAGAGTATTATTAGTGTGTGTACTGTTTTTTCAACCATGTGGTTTAGACGCCGCTTTTTATCGCATACTACAATACTGTGGAACCAGCTGCCTCCCTCACTATTTACGATCCTTCCTCAAGAAAAGAGCATTCATATTCCTCAAAGACACGTTTACAGTTTTTTAGAAGACGTTTACAGATGCGATGCCGCCGGCATCGCATCTGTAAACGCCTAGTCTTGCGAATATCTATGTGCGACAGAATTCACTTGCGATCTGTTCGTTTGCCACCTATCTCCTGAAATAATAAGGTGTATGTTTCATCATCTGGGAATACGAGGCAGCTTTGTACTTGAAAGCTGTTATAGGGTCGAGACCTTCCTTATTAGGTCTGTTTTTTAACAATTTAACATTAGTAATAATGTCGTCCCAGAGGAATTTTGGCGTCCATCTTTATTGTGATGAGCCATCAGCGCAGGGCATATTTTAGCGCACAGATGTTTGCGAAGGCACACGTGTAATCTCTATTTTTTTCATTTTCCCATGCCGATGGGCTGATGACTGACCGACACGAGCGGAGACACAGGACCGAAGACCTAACGTGCTCTCCGAGGCACGGGGGTGCAACACCGCCAACTGCCAACCCGGGTACAACCTAACGTGACGTTGACAAACGTCACTCGTATCCATATACTTCTAGAAACTTCTTTGTGAATGTCAAACTCCGTAATGCTGACTTTACCCCAAACGTTTCATTAGGCTCTTGTTTATAAGCAATAAAGGTCAATAGATATTTTATTGTTTTTGGGGTTCCGTAGGAAAATAGCAAAAATCAGAACACTTATATTTTTGCCATCGTCTATCTGTGGATATACCACAGACGTCTTAGTCGGATGTAGGGGTACTGAATAATTGAAATATGGAAGGTATGTGTATTTTATAAAACGGTACTAAATGTTGTCGAATGATTTTGAAACATACAATTAACTGTAAGCTGTAACCCTGAGTAATTTTATATTTCAAAAACATACCACATCTAACTGAGGGATGAGAAAAAAGAGAGTTACGAGGGTATAGCCGTTTAGGGTGTCATTGGATAGATATTTATAAATGATATTTTGTAAGCATGTTTGTATATAACGATAACAAATAATAAGCGATAAAAAGTGTTCTTCTAAAATGGGCCAAGGGGAGATCTCTAAATTTGGTACTACCGAAGAGGAAAATGTAAAAAATGAGATAATAGAATTCAATAAAAACTTTAAGGGAAATTTGGTTTGAACAGACTCGATTTGGTAGTTTAAGAGGTTTGGATTTTTAAATGTTCGTTGCTACGGGTCCCTTCAAAGACGAGTCAAACTCGTTGTTGGTCGGTTTTTTCTAAATATTTAAAATTCATTCCGGGGTAAATTCAAATTACTTTCAAAATGATAGTAGTCGTTTAAAAACTTAATGTTTACTTTGTCCCTTTTCTATGAAAACCCGATTCCGAAAGGGTTAATCTTCAATTTAACCATCTATGGTTAGTTAGCGCTTATTTATGGAAGTTAACTATAAATAGTTCACCGGGATTTTTGATCTCGCTGATTACCGGTCTTTTTGACCCGACCCGTTAAATTAAGTGCAGGTTAAGGGTTTTCTTAATGTTTTCATTTAGAAATCGTTTCATTGATTTGAGTTTAATGGTTGACGTATATTTATTTTTATAAAAGGAACAAAAAGTAACAAAACTTTAGAAATGGCAAAACTGTTTTTATTATTATTTTATTTTGATAGTTTTGGAATTTTAAGGTTTATGTAAATAGAAGTGATTTAATTAAATATTCAAATTAATAGATATTCATATTGTGTTTTATAATAAAACTACTTTTACGGATTCGATCGTAGTTTCACTGTACAAGTAGTTTTCTTGTAATGACTAATATTCGCGTAAACTTATTGTTAGATGTGTTGATGCGGTACGTCAGGATGGCATAAGGAGGGCTGTGTGACATCCTAAGAGATGGACTCTAGGTGAGGAGTATTACGTGTACGATGGCAAGCTATAGCACATCACTGAGGTACACTCCCAAGGTGTCCTCAGCTCATGGCCTTCGGGGCCGTACTGAGTATTGTGTGTGTCTAACACTGGAGAGAGCTCTAATAATAAATAAATTAAGAATATGGCTTTTGCCGATTTGTAGCACAAATCAACCCCCTCCGTCAGAGGGGGGGGGGCGAGGAGGCCGGCCTCCTCAGATA
>JAFELO010000079.1:377212-395104 GCA_017140195.1 Eumaeus atala
CACAAGCCTAGCTTAAATCACTAGCAGAAGATAATCGGACATCTTGGCGTTCATATAGAAAAGAGTATCAGTACATTAAAAATACGGAGAAAAGCAATATAAAATCTTGCGCAATAAGCCTGCTACATTTGCATTATAAAGCACTTGCTGAAAAATTATGAGTTTGTGTTTTTGTGTAATTTTTGGAACCATAAATTTGCTAGTTCCTTCTGTAGAGTAAAACCCATACGAGACGGGTCTGTAATAATGATTAAGGAGGAGATATAATATAAAGAACTTAAGGATATTGTGGGACTCTCTACTGAACATAATAATGAGATTGAGACATTGAGAGTTTTCATATTGCATGCGTTTACAGACCCCCTACAAGGCTATATGTTTCATTTGAGAAAATAATGGAGAAATTACTATCAAAACTTTGTACACCTAACCAGCATTTAATTATTTATGGAGAAAGCTGACAAAAAGATGTTGAAAAGACACATACTTCTAATTAATCTTTTATAAGATATGTAAGATGATATTCAAATATTCTTGAAAGGGTATGTACTATTGCTAAGTCATTAAATATAAGAGCTAAAATTAGATATTCTAAAATTAAAACTACCTGGAGTTCTGGAGGAAACTGGAATCTAAGAGTCAAATCTCGTAACTGCACTTTCTCCATCTTCGTATAGAAGATAAAATAGTCAAGTCTGATGAGGATGTTGCAACCGCATTTGAGAATATTTTTTTATATTGAAGTGTCAGCAATATCATCTTCTGCCACTGTTGAATCATTACTTATAAACTATGTTAATAAATGAGATATCAACCTTCAGTTCTGGTCCTGCAAATTATCTTCAGCACTGGAAGGGTTGATGCAAATAAAAAACAGAAGTAATATAGAAATGAGGGTACCACAAGGGTCTGTTTTCGGGCCCTTCCTGTTTTAATTTACAGAAATGATCTTCATCTTTTCTGTCAAGCATTCAAATGCTTGACAGAAAAGATGAACAACGTATAGTATTGTTTGCTGATGATACGTCCTTTAGTTTTAGACATAAGAGACAACATACTTATTGTGATGAGGTTAATAGTGCTCTTAGTAAAGTGGTAGTTCTGTTTAGCGTTAATAACTTACTATTGAACAAAAGTAAATGCATTAAATTCAACCTGCCAAAAAAAAGGCATGCTCTAACCAATGTAATACTAAATGGCGGAAATCCAGACTTAGTATATTCAACGGTGTTTTTGGAATAACACTATATGCTAAACCGTAGTGGGGTCCTCATATATCAAGAATTCCGAATACTTCTTCTTAGTTCAGCAGCATATGTTGTTAGAAAAATTAGTTGATTTCAGGCAAATCGAGGATCGTATTGGGATTAGTCCCTACCCTAAGGGTGTCGTTCGAACAGTTCGTAGTCGAACGTGTGTACTTGCTGTTGTCTGGCTTGAGGTATGTCTTGGTTGTAAGGTATGTTTCGCAAACGTCACCGGGGGCGTCTACGTGTCCCTACACCGAATGTGCGGTGTCGTGTTAAGAACGTGACTGCTGGTGGTGTTTGACAGTTGTCGAGATGCGGTCGTATTCGTCCGACAGAACATGTCGGGGGCGAAGACCCGTGACTATCACACAGTTTGGATCGCATACACTTCGTTCGTAAGTTTCTTTGAAGTGTCCTTTGATGGAGGACAGTTCGAAATCATTATGTAAGTCAAGGTCATGCACGTACCACGGACAGCCGGTGGCTATACACAGAAAATGACTTTACAGTTTCTGCAAAATCTCTATGTGAGAGGACCTGACTGAATACAACACTGGAATATGACCATATCTGGCGGATACAGACTTTGTATAGCGTGAGCTTATCTTCATCTTACTTCTAGCATACAGACATAGAAACATCTTACTTCTAGCATTTATTCAATACTAAACTTTACTACCACAAGCCCGGTAGGGCTTTATTGCTGACTTTAGTTGTGTCCTCTTTGAAGATGAGATCACGATCAAGAGTAACTCCGAGATACTCTACAGAGTTTACTCGGGGAATTTGATTGCCGTAGAGGTTTATGGGGGGCATGATACGCCTAGGATAGCTATGATGATCAGGTCCGACGGCGGCGCCGCGCAAAATTATAGCATTAATCTTTTCAGAGTTGATTTCCTCCATCGCGCGAACCAGTCACCGAGCGACTTGACGGCCCGCTGAAGATTAGCGTGGGATACAGACCTTAAACTTGTGTACAGGGCGGTATCGTTTGCGAACACCTAGCTCTACTCTGGAATGGTGCCGGATATCACTCACGAGTGATATCCGGACCCCCAACAATACGTAGCCAGTACATGTACTGGCTACGTATTGTTGGGGCTAACATAGGGCCTTGGGGGACTCCGGCTCTGAGGGGACGCGAAGAGGATACTGTGCCCTCTGCCCGGCATCAAAAGCGCCGGTTAGATATGTAGTCCTTAATGATAAGTGCTAGTCTTTCCAGCTCTTTTAGATGATATAATTTACTAATCAAGCGTTCGTACCAGATTTTATCAAATGCTTTTGCTACGTCATAGAAGACTGCGCATGTCGGATGTTTACGCTTGCGGCTCAAAACAATTCGTTACGTATTCCGTGAGGCGATGTACTTGTGACGGGCAACTGTGAGCTCCGCAAAATGAGAATTGCTGTTCTATGAAAAGGTCTTTATCTCTTCTACGTCCTTGATAAGTGCGAGAAGAACTCTCTCATACAGCTTCGCCAACGCCAACTGATGAGGCTTATTGAAATGTGTGGGCAAGTTTCTAGGTTTGCCTGGCTTGTGAATACCCATCACGATGGCTTCCTTCCACATGTCGGAAAACGTGCATCCTTCGAGAAGGACATTGTTTGTGATCCCGTCCGGTCGGGGTGAGATCTCCAATGAGGAGTTTCACCTCGTCTGTAGTCATAGGACTATGTGGATATAGGATCACCCAGGTAAAAAAAAGACACCGGAAAAGAACGTCTGTGTGGTATAGGATACTTATAAGGTGAAAAAATTTTTGCAGATACCACACCTTGGGAATAAAACTCCCTACAGGCTATTGTTTTCTAAAATAGAAATATTTTAATGCTCAATGCTGCTCGATGCCTTTTCCTTCAGCCAAAAATAGAGCCTACCCTCCATTCTTCATCCTCCATCCTCAAAGTTTACGAGGATCGTCTTGTATGTTTAACAAGTGCAGAAAATTCCAATTATGTTAGGTATGGTTATAGACCTCCCCAAAATAAATATGTGTGAATGGCGTTAAAGTAACTAGGACAGGCAATGGCGTGACGTATGGAGTGCAAGCCGCCAAAATGCCACGAGCACAAGCTGGAAAAGGCCTCCGGTCGCAAGAGCATCCTAACATTCGTAGGTTCTGTTGCATTATGTTCCGAGAGACAGAGGGCAACATACCAAGAAGTTTCCAGTGGCCTCCGGCGGTATAGTTACTACAATATAGTCTGTTCTATATTTCTTTCTCGCTCTCTATTTTTCGTCTTTGTTGTCAACGTTTTTAAAAGTTATTCTCTTTACTTGATGATTTTTTGTAAGTATAGTTTAACACTGAGTTAGTGCCCTCGATTGGCGATTGTATACGATCTCTAACTCATTTCTCTGCGACATCTATGGGCGATTACTATTCTCCAGACTGGCAAGATTATTCTATACATCTTGATAGCTGTCAAACAGACAATGCTGTCATTGGAGACATGTCAAAATATATTTAAAAAGTACTAAAATAAAACCAGAACTACAAAATAAATAAATAACAGATGAGAAATAGACGAAACATTCATCGAATGAAGATGTTTTCAGCATTATAATAAAAAAATGTAAATATGAAATCAATTAAAGTAATAGACAGTATCAAAAGTGAACTTCTCTAAATCTACGACTATACCCCTTGATTTAAGGTTTGTTTAAGCAGAGGTTTATTGGTAGTTTGCACAAAAAATGGAGAATGCAATAGATTATTTATTTAACATTACAAAGTTACAAAGTAACAGTTGCTTATTTCAGCAACATAAAGATAATATAAATAGATAAGGGAAGCAAGCGTAAAACACGTCCGTCTATGTGTAAAAAGAAAGCCAATGTACTTGGTCTCTGTAGCGCCTATCGTATTTTCATTCACATCTCTCTGCGCAATTCGGCGACCTCTGGCGCACCTAACACGCGGACTAACTGCCGCGTAACCAACTGAGCCAGCCAGTTCTCGTATATCTCGTTCTCGTGGATCTAAAAGTTCGTGGCCTAACCTACATGGAGCTATGACATCTTTTTAAATCTACCGTCGTTTGTTAGTATGTGTGATATTGATTTATTGTGCGCAGTTTCATTCCGATACTGCACAATATAAATTTTCTGTGATCATTTGTTTGAAGCAATCTGACGCAATTTTCAATAATGGAGAAAATTGAACACCGTGCAGTCATTAAATACCTCAATAAAAAAAGGCCTATCACCAAAAGACATCCATCAAGACATGGTGAGCACTTTGGGGGAGTCTGCTCCATCGTATTCCAGTGTCAAGAAGTGGGTAGCTGAGTTTAAGCGCGGTCGTGAGAGCATTAAAGATGATCCTAGGAGTGGAAGGCCTACATCCTCTACCACGAAAGAAAACATCGATAAAATTTGTGATCTCGTACTGGGTGACCGACGTTTGACCATTCGTAAGATAGCTGAGATAGCAAACATAATTATGGCCGGGTGCAACACATAATAACGGAAGAGTTGGGTTTCCGTAAGGTTTCTGCTCGCTGGGTCCCGAGGTTGCTTTCAGCTGAACAAAAACGAGTTCGATACCCAATTTCGCGAGATTGTTTGGAACTTTTAGAGACTGATCCCGAGGACTTTTTGTATAGATTTGTTACCATGGATGAAAGCTGGGGTCACCACCATACTTCTGAATCAAAGCAACAATCCAAACAGTGGAAAAGATCAGACTCTCCTACACCGAAAAAGGCTAAGGTCGTTTTGTCGACTAACAAAGTCATGGCTTCTGTTTTTTGGGATGCGAAGGGCATTATTTTTGTAGATTACTTACCGAAAGTTCCAACTATAAATTCTAGTTATTATTGTAACCTTTTACGGAGACTCCGGGAAGAAATAAAAGAAAAAAGGCCGGGAGTGTTGCGTAAGAAAGTTTTGTTTCATCAAGACAATGCACGTGTTCACACTTCGGTTGAAACAATGTCTGTAATCCATGATTGTGGCTACGAATTGCTGCCCCACCCACCTTATTCGCCGGATTTAGCCTCCCACGGATTATCATTTATTTCCAAATTTAAAAAAACATTTGGGTGGCTCGAAATTTTTGAGCAAAGATGAGGTGATAGTCGCTGTAAACGATTATTTCGCCGACCTTCCGGAATCTTTTCTTTTAGAGAGGATAAACAAGTTGCAGGTCAGGTGGAAGAAGTGTGTTGAACTAGATGGAGATTATGTCGAAAAATAAAAATAAATTTAGATCCACTTTTATTTCATTTTCTTGGTCTGGCATAGAACTTTTAGATCCAACCTCGTCTATATATACATACATATAATACATATATGAATATACATGCACAAGGTAAATTGTTTGATAGACGGTTACCTGAATGATGGGGTTCGGTGTGAGCCACCTCTTAGATGATTGATGCCCAGGACGCGGGTTTAGGCGAATACCCTGCCTAGGCACGAACAAGCGATCCTTATCGCAATTATCGGACCAGACCTTAGACCTTACGCTGCTAACGCTTACCAGAGCTATGCTGTACAGAAGAGAAGGTAAGAACGCGGTTGATGGCTTCGCGAGTGGTGTGACAAGATGGAAAAAAAGAAGGGCAGTGGCTAAATGAGGTCCGACGATAAATCGTCAAATACACGCGTCTGCAAGATTCCTGGTCTTGCAAATGTCTACGGGCGGCGGTAGTCACTACCCACCAGCTCGTTTGCGCCCTATCTCATAAAGAAACACAACCTGCTGCCTAGAAAGGGCGTCTGCTTGGGCAAATCGTGGCCAGCTTAAGAAGAACGGAATTTTCGGTGTGCTCCGTGTTCCAACACATGCCAACGTAGTTCAGGGAGCCAACCGGCACACACACGCTGTTGGATTCACGTCACCGCTTTCCTGTGGCGATCAGTAAGGTACACCGCCCCTACCCCCCGGGATCTGGCGACCTGGGGGCATGCGTAAATGCAGATGAGATGCCAGAAAGAAAAAGAACATTTATCTTACCGCAGTATGAAATATGTTTAGACTAACTTTGGATTTTGTAGCGCAGCCATAATTACCGGTGACACTGACTCTTTATGACTTACGTTGATTGTTGTACGTACATCCTTACAATGATTGTGTGTTAATGAGAAAGTGTTTCTTAGTGCTTATATAGCAGTGTGACAATTCGTGGTAACACGAAGGATCTGGTTGTAGGAATTGGGATAATAGTATAAGGGTTCACTTCACACACTCAATTTAGTTCAATTCTGTAATATTCCGTTCTTTTAAGTTCCTTCTCGTTCCGTTCCGTGTCCATTCTATGTAAGTAGTACGTTAGTTGCGTTTTCTTGCGCCTTTTCCCGTGGTGCGTAACATTTGATTTTTTGTTTCAGTTTTAGTAAACAAAATAGTATGGAAAAGGATTATATTGGAACTAAACTACGTGATACGATTTTGAAAAATGCACACTGCTCCTGTGCTCAAAAGACTCGAAACCAGGGAAGTCCTGCATGGGATCCGGATATAAAATCTCTGCCCAAGTGCACTTGTGCCGAGCGAAAGCTCATAAGGCGTCTCAAGGTGCAATGACTTGCTTCCGTATATTTACGCTTTTAAAACGTTGCTCATTATTATGGCTCCTTTCAACGCATTTTATTGGGATTCACAAGACTCACTTGTATGTAGTATGAGACCGAACCTCCGTAACAATAATAATAATAATAATATTCGTGATGACATCACACCACGTAAATCTAGTCGCGTTACTACTAGGCAATGAAAATATGTTTAACACTTTTTATAAATTTACTACAAAAATGCAACACGTCATCCTGGGTTGGACCTCTGAAGATACATTTATACTAGCTGGCACAGCAAACGTTTCGTCGCATTGAGTTAACAACGCTTAGGAGTTAATCACTTGGGGGTATGAAAAATAGACAGTAGCCGACTCTCTGACCTACTTGAATATGCGTATAAAATTTGGTAAAAATCGGTTACGCCGTTTCGGGGGAGTATGTTAACTAACATTGTGACACGAGAATTACATATTTCTAATTTATAAACCAGGACAACAGCATTTCTTTACCCACCAAATGGAACGAATCCAACAGAGATCAGAATGAGAGGAGTGGAGCAACGCCTGAAGCTATAGTGCAAAGACCTAGGTAGAGTATATACTACGCTATAGGAAGGGTGACCAACCAGTCGAACCTCTGGTATAACGACTTCGCTTTGGCAGACGTGACCAACCACCAACCAGTCGAACTCGTGCTATAGATACTACTTAATGGGATGGGTGGCCATCCAGTTAACTCTTGCTATAGACACTAGTCAATGGCAGGGGTGACCAACCATTCGAACCCCTCCTATAGAGACTACTCAATTGCAGGGGTGGCTAACCAATCGAACCTCTGCTATAGAGGTTAAGTCAATCAAGGCCAGTCAAACACATGCAAGTTACATTCAGTTATTCGGCCAGGAGGACAGTCAAATAATCGAGTAGTATGATTATTGGTGCCTTTCCTGATATTAATAACTAATAATGTTAATAATTACTAATTAGTAATTATTATTATTAATAGTAATATCTAATTATTCATTAATAATTAATAATTGTTTGGAATACGGACACCACCGAATTCGCCGTTTAAAAATGCGCTAAAACGCAGATGATGGTCGATACCATGTAAACCAGAGGAAAACTGTATACGTCGGCTCCGTCACGCGACTGGAGTTTACTCCCTAAAAAGGATCATGATTCTGGAGTGAAAGGTACGCAAGGAGAAGTGCGCTAAAGCGTTACGCTCGAC
Organism: Eumaeus atala; assembly: GCA_017140195.1. Taxonomy (NCBI): domain Eukaryota; kingdom Metazoa; phylum Arthropoda; class Insecta; order Lepidoptera; family Lycaenidae; genus Eumaeus; species Eumaeus atala. The sequence continues at coordinate 385,229 of JAFELO010000079.1, forward strand.
CTGTAGTAACAGGTTCCTACCGCGCTCCAGTATTTCGAAAGTTTAATGTTTGATACACCAGTGCAGTTAAGAGCTTTGCTTAAATGTACTACATCGATCTATAACAACCGCACGAAACGCGACGGCTGAGCTGGTGAGTGAGAGTTACCTGCCGGCAGGCCCGATTCCGCTGCTGCATGACACTACCTCGTGCACTGTGTCCTATTCCTATAATATCCACCAGGTACACGAACACAGTGACAGTGCAGGCAAACACTTTGTGCTCCCCTTCTCTGCTGGGCAGCGTCAGGCATGTTCTGGGACAGTTCGTGTTGCCGATAGTTAATTTCAACAACACCATTCGCTGGGGCAGTCCGCCGAGGTATGTAAAAATCTTAATATTAAAAAAAGCAATGATAAAAATATCGTTAGCTATTGGTAGAGATACGTTAGAGTTAAATTACAGCCGAGGGCCGGAGACGCCTGCACGTTGCACGCTTTTTTTACAGTTTAAGGGAGCAAACGAGTAGTCTTCTGAAGCTCTTAAATCGCTCGAAACACAGCAGCGTAGCTGTTCCCTTTGTGGCGGAATCGAATTGTGAGCTAGAGGCACATTTTTTTTTTCCGTTTCGTTTATTTGCGTAATTTGTGAGTACCTATATAAATTTCAACGAATTTAATTACAAAAAGACTACAACGGCATTAATACTACCAGTGTGATTGTCCTTGGGTGTCGATAATTACTTAACATCAGGTTAACCAATTGCTCGTTTGAACGTTTACTTAACCCTAAAATGAAGTGTCATCTATAATAAAATTTTGAACTACTTGTTTTAGTTGCAATACTGCCATCTGTCGAAGAAGGAATTAAGTACATTTAAATTTTATCCGTAGCTAAGAAAGATGGCGTTATATATTTACTGCTAGACTGGTCATAGACAGCGCTTATTGCCAAATTATGGCGTTATATTTTACTGTCTATACCCATCATAGATGGCGCTTATTGCCAATCCAACAGCATTACCTTAGTACGGCGAGTTTTGGACCTTGATGATTAACTGTATCATTTTTGTGATGACATCAGTGAAGCATTTCTTTTAATCAACCACGAAAAATATAATAATAAGCAACTAGACTATTCAAGGCTGTAACTACGAGCCACCTGTGTTCCATATTGCTTACGCCTGTCTGCTTTATAATAATTTTGGAATGAGTGATGTTGGAGCTTCCAACTTCTTAACGAAATTGAAACCTGGATAATTATTTCCAAATACTAATCGCTACTAATTTTTCCTTTTAAATAATAGACTTACACCACAGTACAACTTAAACCACAAATTGTGACTACAAAAATAATCCATATCTACTGCTTAGTACGAAATCCAATGACAGATGGCGCTGAAGTAATCATCGTTCTTTTCTAGCAATCTACTGAACGCTACCGACACTCTTTACTATCACATGGAGAGCGTATTCGAGAGGGTCTGGTGTCGATTGCAGAGCTTCACTTGGGCTAGTGTGGCCCAAGAGCTGTGCGCGATGGTTATAGACTTAATTCTCATCATATACGCGTTCGGTTTCATTGTCATCTCGCTGTACGAAACCGCTGTTATTACTTGAATGTTATAGTGTGATCAGGTGTCTTGTATAAAACGAGGCTTATGCGTTTAAAATTAAAAGTTACTTGCCATTATTTGTGTTTCATTAACAGCCCTATAAATGGGAGATGGGAGAGATGCATCCCGATATGAGTGTTTATAACAGCTAATTTAGATATTATTATCATGGCCAAATGGACCGAGATGTCCCTCCTTCCCCGACTCTGGACGTCTGGGGAAGCTCGCGCGCGGTAGCTCAAATGGCCTCGGCGCAGACGTGGACGTTTGGCTAATGGAGAGGATCATGACTGGTGGGATCAAACCTAGAGGTGTATTAAGCATTTTTAAAGATATGTAATTTATCAAATGTTCTTATAAGTATTTTAAAGATATGTAATTTATCAAATGTTCTTATAAGTACTTTAAAGATATGTAATTTATCAAATGGTATTTTAAAGATATGTAATTTATCAAATGTTCTTATAAGTACTTTAAAGATATGTAATTTATCAAATGTTCTTATAAGTATTTTCACCCGGTCTCTATCCGTCGTGAATAATGTGAGACTGGTTAATTGACATGACATGTTTGTATTTAGAGTAGAGTTCTTGTAGACACACACTAGGTGAACTGTTGAAAAATAATTTATTATTTTAATATGTAATGAAAACAATAATTATCTGAAACATCAGTTTACAACTGGATGCCATTGATTATTAAAATTCAAGATTTCATACTGAACCGTAGCACTAGAGCATCCGTGACTTTCTTAGATCATTCAATAAACATTTATTGTTGCAAAGTCAACCTTGCGAGCATTTTTGTCAGTCGGTTTTACAAAACAGATTCTTTTTTAAATAAGTGCATAAATTAAACATATGTTTTTGCAAAGTCATACTTACGCGCATTGATTCTAAGTTATTTTTACAGAGCATGTCTAGTCTTCATAACGGGCTGTCTTAAGAGCTGACTGTGTATCTTGGTGTTTTTGTATATCAATGTTGGTTGTAAATTGTAATGTCACGACAAACCCAACTTTTATATAATATCCTGGGAAACGAGACCACCGACACCCAAAGACAGCGGCCCAATTGATATGCAGACAAGACACGTTTCTCTCCTCCCCGACATCCTTCCAATGGGACACTGAAACCACACAAACCGCTCGAAATTCAAGTGCACATCTGTCACTTTCATGGGAGGTTCTTCCACGGCAGTACCGGCTCAAATACGCTGCAATGCCTAAATGCCGACTAAAATACTCAATATAATAATACAAAATACCGAAACACATAGATCGAGGGCAATTCAAAGTCCTAGAGTAGGTTTAAGTGTGCGAACTCAGTGCGTACGTCAAAAACCTGGAGCTATTCTCAGGAAGCGATGTTGTACTTTTGAAAAGTCTCTGTGATAGGGTTCAGCATTATTATGTGTAATGCCGCCGACAGCTGCGGCACCGAAATATAGACCTCTATTCTTTTCAGAATTAACTGCTGTTCTCCATCGTGCGAACCACTCACTCGGCGTGTGATACCCTGACTGATCTAAGACTCGTGTACAGTGTGATGTTGGCTATCATAGCTTAATAGTAGATAACGCGTTTACCACCCATTCCAGATAGACCAACACTTTACGACTAGTGTTTATTAATTGATGTTGACAGTAGTTGATCATTGTTACCTGTTATAGATATCTAGATGAAATCAGATACCTGCAACAATCATCAAGCAGCAGTGTGCAGCTTAATGGAAGGATTAGCTCTGATTTTATGTTGAACGTGTGTATTTGTAATATTAACTAATTTACTATAAAATACCAAACTGGAGACTACACACTCCTCCTACTTTTTTCTAGCCTGGCAAACCGCTGATCGTATTGTGATTAGTCCCTACCCTAAATGTTTCAACTTCTACAGTCGGGCCGCAGTAGTTACGTAATTAAAAAGATACCGGAGATTTTGAATGGTTTTTTGGCCGATTCAAAAATCTTAATTAATAATAGTTTACATTACAACAAAATGCTGTGTTGTGCAATTTTTTATGTGCAAAAGTACATAAAAAGCGTTTAAAAAACGCTTCCAACAATACGCTAACCTCTCAAGTCGTAAGTCGCCAGAAATTATCGTGAACTAGTAAGCTATGAGCACACAACTCCACTGAACTACATAGTCCCCCCCCCCCCATATCATCTGATATAGAAACGGTGTCAGGCTGGCTCGAACAGTATTAGATATATGTATGCATTAAAGACCCGCTATAGTAGAATATTTTCTTTAAAAACATTATTTATTTCACCGAAATAGTAACATTGTTTTAGGAATTACAGGAAAGGAATTAGGAAAATACATTCTATCTCCGTCTTAAACCATATTCTTACGCACGCCTCTTACGTTTTACAATACCAATCGAAAATTTCAGGAAGTTCTTATAATGATATCTATTACTGACTGATTATTATTTATCTATGAAACAAGTGCATAATTATTTCTTGAGTATTTGTTGATTTACCGTCTAGGCTATCTAGAGACGGCAAAACAGAGCCTATTAAAAGCTGACTAGTGCAGAACTAACAAGTAGTATTCCGTGCACTTTTTGATTCTCAATCTGATTTGGATCATTGAAAATCTAAGAGGACGTGGGTCCATAGAGATCCCACGGGCCTACTTTCAAATGAGGAAACTAGTTAAGGCGCACGGTATGAAAATAATATGAGGGATACAATTGTGTGAAGAGCATTAATTTACAAAAATACAAGATACACTATTTCACATTCTACTGCCATTCTAAAGCATCCGATTATACATAAATATATTTTTTGCAGTGTCAACCCGTGTATGTTTTAAAGTCATTTTTACAATGTGGATTCTATTTGAAAAATGTGCAAATTGTTTTTTTTTTGTGCAAATTTAATTTTGTGAAAAATTTAATTGGCTAGATGAGCGAAATATATACTATGGCAAGATGAGCGAGATAAAATTCGTAGTGTTACTGGAGTATTTTACTACGGTGACCTCGTGAATTACGTGAGAAAATTTCGTGCTTTCAAACAATTTTTTCATAAATATTACTGGTGGAAAATAGTCAATTATTTTTTCTTTTTTTTCGGAGGGACCTAATACTGGTTGGCGGTGCTAGTCCAGCCTCAACAGTTCGACTCACTGCGAAGACTTTTTACTTATATGTAAGATTTCATCGCTCGACCGATACGAGTATATCATATTAGTTCTAGCACGAAAAATGCATTTACGCACCATCCAGCCGACCCAAGGGGGCCTGAAGTGTGTGTCGGGCTCAGGTCGTGAAGCGATAGCTACTACCGACTAAAAACTGCTATTCGTTAATTGGCCCTATTGGCATTTTACAGCGGGAGCGTGTATTGGTGTTTCTTTGCTTGTGTTCTTGGACGGACTTAGCTACTGCTATCGCGATCGCGTCGTCGGCGTCGTGCAATACGTGCTTCGGCCGACGGTAGGCAAACATGCAATGTATGTGTTGACAGTTATTTGTATACATCTCGGTGGTGCATAGCAGCTGGGCGTCACCTGGCTGCGCTCTCTTTTTCTCGGCTTGTATAAGTCATTGCAATGTTGTAACTGTCTCCGCTTTGATTAGGGGACATTGGAATTACTTCCTACTGCTCCTACATATTTCTGATTAAATTTGTTGCGGGTTCCAAGACTGTTTTAGCATTTCCCTCGGGCTACCTGCGATCATACCAATAGGTTCATAGCATATTTCCTTGAAATGTCAACATTACACGTATGTGGTTAAATTTTTAGTTAAAGTGCATTATTTGACAGTTAGTTGCACATCTTTTATAGGGACGATTTTGAGACGCTCACTTTACATCTTGATATTTTTTTAAATCTATGGCGAGGAGGGACTAGTCAAGCGTAACACTAGCGTTACGTTTCACTTCAGGGTCATGTTCGCTCTAGTGAACTCTAATCGCGTGTCGGAGCTTACACATGCGGTTCTTTTATATAAATAACTGAAGTGGGGAGTGTGCCAGGGTTCAGCGAAACCATGTATCACTCAGTTATGGTGATCGATCAAAGCCTATCGTTAATAATACATTATAATGATAATATAATAATACAGCTAAATTACAGGCAATGTTGAACACTAGTATTAATAGTAGCCGATGAATAAATAATAATAGAGAAATAATTAATATGTTAGCGTCGTTAACAGCGATAATTATCAGCTCTGTAGGTCAAACTTAGGCGGCAGGCCTGGGTTGGGGGGAGCCTCTGTCCTCCGTGAGTCGACCTGGTGGCGCTGGGTCGGGCCTTGCCCTAATAGAAACAGGGCCATAAGAAGTTTATGTGACGTGTTCCGCACGCGCCTCTCCAGGTGGAGGGAGGGTAACTCTCCATTCCTCTTGCCAGGACCACAACTAAAATTCACCGGGATCAAACTTACACGGGTCTCTTGGGCTCATCCTAGGATATTTATAATGGTTCCATTATCACCGACTTCTGCGAATGACCATTGAGTGGTTTTAGCCGGTTCAAGTCCTACGCAACCATCTCCGCGAGAGCCCTTCCCGTGGGGGTTCCGACACGTTGAAAAAAGGCGGTAGGTCTGGGTAGCGGAGTCCAATGTAGGATTTTCTTTTCCAATACACCTCGGGTTTTCTTTTATCTATTTTTATTTACAGTTCTATTTACCTTTAGTTGTTATTTTTTTTTTTTCAATATTAGCTTATAACATGCATGATTATAGGCTAATTGTTTATAACTACCACGTTAAGTCCATCTTACCTAACAATATATTCTTTTCTAAATAACTAAATACAATATTTTAGTGAGGGTTACAGTGTCATGGCCATTTTAATATCGTGATTTATGAGATCAGACCCTAGCGCTGTCCACTTAATTATATTGTTTATGACGTTAGTTTTTAGTGTGCATCGAGGCTGCCACCACCGCACGTGGGATGCTTGGCTTTTTTATAGATGAGGCAACCGAGCAAGTAAACCGAGATTTGTAAAACAAAAGGGCTAAGTCTTGCCAGTGTCTGCTCCGTTCTTGAAGACCCTGGCAGTTAGTTCAACAGGCATGTTTCACGTTCTTCGTTATAGAAACCAATACGCAGTGTCCGTGTTACAATCCGCACAGAATTTTTCCAGAGATATTGCTATCTTTTATGCTTTCACAATGGTCCACAATTCTCTCACGTCATAACATACAGGTCACTTCATGCCAGTCCACGCAGTGTCAGCTCGAATCGGCCGCATCTAGCAACTAGGCGTTGCCTGCGACACCATGCCACCTGCTAAATTCAGTATTTCTATAGCGTATGTATTATTTTGATACATAGAACACACCATTGCCAAGTTTCCTAAAACCTTCCAGCAGCTTCGACCTGATTGAGTTACAAACGTTAGAAACAAAGACACGAAAATCTGTCTGTAATCGATTTTTTCAAAACTTACAAAGCGAAGTTTCATTCGGTTTTCATCGATAAATAGAGATATTCGAAGGAAGGTTTCAATGTATGATTTGTTAAGGTTATAAATACCTCTCTTTTGTTGACGCGGGGAAACACATTTCTGCGCCATCAAAGATCCTGGGTGAGGTCCAGTTGTGTGTGGGGCCGATTATAGTGCCGAATACTCACCCAAACAACCGCAAGTGGCACTAGTGCCGCCTTTGGTGAGGTACCCCGGAACTACAAGTCATCAGGATACCTCGACGGCCAGTCAGTACCCTAAGGATATCACCTCCACAGGACTGTTGCCCCGCATCACAGGACAACCCCACCAACTTGGGACAGTGCAATGGCAAGAGGTTCCCATCCTCGTTCCTTCCCGGACTCAAAAACGTTTCCCCCTGTTCTAAAGTACCGTCTTCTTATAAGAGGGGTATAAGGAGCAGCTCTCTCGGTACAATTGGCATAGCCTGAGCTCGCCCCAGGCCGCAGTGCTGGCCTCCCCCCGCAGACGACGAAGGGTGGTGCGAAGAAGGAGCTACATCTTACGTATTTTAGTAATAGTAGTGACCTTGTGCTCGTGTCGGGCCTAGATGCCGGTCTGCTTAGACACGACACCGTGGAGTCTGATCAAAGGCGGCTAGATAGTCACCAAGGAGAAGAAGCATAGCCTGGTGCCAGCCTGTCACTGGATCCTGTTGCCTGTAGATCCGGGACCCTTCGATTGTAGCGGCTGAATGCACCCGCATTAAAAACTTTCAATCAGTATTGCACCCCCAAGTCCGAAATACGGTCTAGGGGTCACCCGGGCCTCTAGATATCATCCTTGAATGAATTCCCCTGCGTCATAAAAATAAAACTGCTACTGAGCCTCACCCCCAAGGCTTGAATGCATGCTGGTGACCATCAAAGACCCTCTGCTATTCACGGGAGAGGCCGAAACGGGTCGCTACTTTAAACTATTAGTGAAATAACTTTCCAGATCATATGAGTGACGGGGATCCAGACAATGTGTTGTGTTATTCATTCCCGGAGCCCGGTAGGTGTTTGCTATCACCCACGTGAATTCCCCGCTACATGTTGTGCCACCTGACGTGGAAACGGCACGTACGAGTACAGAAATGGAAAATATTTTGATGATCTCAAACGTAGATCAACAACAGCTCTCATCATCAGCATCGTGACAGATCAATTGTCAGTTGGCAGGTCAAAGGAGCGTGTCGTTGTCATCACTGGATCTCCTAGTTCCTACTATCTAATAGTACCTACTATTGAACGTTCTGTGAGACAGTATTTGAGCTTACACCTCTTGACCTCCTGAGTTGATACTTTTTTGAACGTATGGAAATAAAAATTTTGTGTGATGCAAATTCGTAGAGTTTGATATACAAGATCGTTTACTGTATAAATTTAGTGACACTTTTTCAGAAAAATGTTATAATTTTTACAAAATACAAATTTGGTTGTATTCTCAACAAAAATTAAGATATATCAAGTGCATTAAAACTACTTTTCCGAACGCAGCCGTCTAACTAGAAAGATACTGCAAATATCACTCTCTGTCTCAATTTGTTTCATTGATCTCTCTCTGTGCACTACGCATGCGAGATTAGATGGACAGATATATTACTGCTTCATCATCATCTCGTCTTCCTTTTCTATTTCTACCTAAAATTAGAAGACAAAAGTCTTTGATAGATCCGATGAACTGTAGGGGTGAGGGCATCAGCGCCGCCAACAGTAGTACCAAAAAAAATCCTTCTCTATTCGACGGCCAGGTGCCGCCGTATACTTGCCTATGGCATTCTTTCTCTATCTATATTCTATCTATGGATAGGTAACGACTAAAGTGAATGCAACGTCACGCTATCAAAGATAACAAAAAATGTCGTCTTTCAAGTTTGTTGTATATTTCACAGCAGCATTAGTATCCGCATATGCAGATGTATTGCCATCTTGTACCACCAGCACCCAATAGGCTTACATAACTTTTTATTTTGTTAACGCGTGGAAACGCATTTACGCGCCTTCACCGGTCCTGGCTGGGGTCCAGTGGTATGTGGGGCTCGCGGCACATGATAGTGCCGAATATTAGCAAAAACCACCGCGAGTGCCATCAGTGCCGCTCTTGGTGAGGTGCCCAGGAAGAACAAATCATTAGGGCACCTCGAGGGCTAGTCAGCCCTCTAAGGGACAGACTCTTCCTCCACAGATGGGATAGTCTCGCACTACAGGACAACCCCACCAACTCTGAGACAGCGCAATGGGGTGAGGTTCCCATCCTTGCCCCTTGCCCTTGCCCGTGCGCAAAAGCGCCTCATTTTTCTCTTATGTCGCCTCTTCATATGATAGGGCTATCAAGAGAGAATCCTCCTCCTGCTGTTTAGTCCCCTCTTCTTATAGGAGGGTTACAAAGAGCTCCCGTTTCCAAGGTTCAATTGGGCTCGCTCAAGGTGTCTGGGTTCACCCCAGGCTACTGAGCCCCACCCCCACGACAAGGCTTCAACCGTGGTGGGGGGCTTACTTACCTGTTGCATACTTTAGCAGATAATGGCATTACAGGAATTAAAATATATATTTTTATTTAGTGCGAGGGTACATTATATCGCCCAGTAGTAATTGATATTTCCAACCTGCCCTTTATTTACGATTAGATTACAATAAATGAATATTAAAACGAGCATGCGACATGCACTTGTAATTGTTTCAAGGTTCGCCAATAGCTAACAAGTGGTAGCTGAATAGATTAGCTTATCTTAACGTTAGGACTTGAAACTTCAACCAAATTACCCCCTTTTAATCCGATAATTGATGGGGGTAATAAGTTAAAATAACTTAAAATAATTAGTGTGATTAAAATCACA
>JAFELO010000079.1:395123-406263 GCA_017140195.1 Eumaeus atala
TCCTTTTTAAAATAATTAGCTTTCAAAATCTAAAAAAAAATGAAAAATTCAGGGCGCCGGGAGTCATTTCCAATTTGTTTAATTGTATTACTTTTTTTGTATCGAAAAAATTTAAATAGTAGTGAATACATTTCCTTCCTTCCTGTTGAAATGTTTCTGTCTTTTTCATACAAAATAATCTGTATTTTTAACTCTTGAATCGACTAACGCATCCCTGTTAAATATACCGACGGCGTAGAAAAAGAATGTATTTTCATTAAATTAACAATACAAAAAATATAAATAACCCGTGTCGATATTTCATGCCAAATGACTAGAAATGTCGTGCGATCGTAAATGTAAAAAGTATATTTAATAAACATTGAAAATTGTATAAAAATTACGTCACTTTTGTGGAGGTCACTAAATGTTTAAATATTTTTTTACTTGCTGATATCAGTTTTTATATAATAGTTATGAAATAATAATAAACATACATACTTTCACATTTATGATATTAGTATAGCCCGGGTTTTATCTTCCCTGCCTTAAGAAACATGTTTCTCATCGATTTTTTTTGGGTCTTGCTCTAGAGTCAATCCTGTATAGTCCGCGTGTATTTTAAATAGTTTTTTTAAATACTCAAAATTTGAAAAGTTGATTTGCCTTTGAAAAATATAGTGTGGGTAATAGAATAAAGTATGTGTCACTCGTATAATTATAATTCTTAAAACAAAAACCACTTTATCTAATTAATTTTAAATAGGAGCGCATTTCGTAGTACCCAGTGGCTGCACTAAACTTAGATCCAGCCCTAACAATATATCCCCGTAAGTTAAAGAAATGTCAATTAACAGAATCTGGATTAACGATACGTCCTAAGCCTATAGGATATTCATAGTAATTTCTTGATACACAAAACTAACAGAAACGAAATAAAAATTTAAATATGTATGATTTTATATACTTTAAAAGTTTTCTGTACAGTCTCCGACTTCTGTAGTTGTATGCTAGTGCGATAGTTCGATATGCATATAAAATGTTGATATCTGTACACGACGATTTGCCACTCGACGGCAATATCTATAAATGTTTGGCCAGTTCCTAAGTGCACTTACACCTGGCAGTCGGTCGGCACCGATGTGCAGAGTGCAGTGTGTTCGCCGCGCGCACTATGTTCGCGCGTTTCGTGGCATGCCTCGCTCTGTGCGCATGCGCGAGCGCGCGGTTGGAGGTCAGTTTGAAAGTTCTTTTTTTTTTTTAATAAATAAAAATAGGTTCTGACAGGATCATAATCTTGAACATGTCATATGATATATACACAACAAATCAAATGACTTATTAAAGTAATGCAGAAATATAAGTATCAGAATGGCTAAAGAACATTTCTACAATTTTTATATTCTTTGTAATTTTTTTTGTGTCGCATCTTTCGGTTGCTAGAATTTTGTCTTGAGAGAGATATTTCGTGCAATGGGACGCCAATGTGCTACAGGGAACCAGGGAAGCGAGCGGAATTTGATTTGAATAAAAGAATGCTTTAATATGGAATGAGATAACCGAATAAATATTTCAGTGTGGAACTTTTTATATCCACCTTGAAGTTATTATTTAGAGCCATCAATACCATATATTTAATTGTATATGTTATATTTCATCTTAATTTCACATTACTTGGGATCACCCAGACATCAAAATTTGATCACAATTATTTAAAAAAAACATTGCACTTCGAATACACTTTCACTGTAAAACCTTCTTTCTACACATACATATGAATTGTGTGTCCCGGAAGTTTTAACATTGTGTGCATACCGTAATGTGAGTAACTTGAACAATAAAACATAATGCGTATAATAGTATAAAAATATAAGCGTTCTTCACTTCTCTTCACGTATACTGTATGTGTATAAGTGCACCAAATTTCATACACCTGCGCCCGCGCAATTTTAAAAAGTGTCTAAAGCTTTGGTTCACGTGTTAATGCAATGATGATAATAAGTCAGATGTTCTACGTTATATGAGTAAACAATAGAACATTCTAGAATATAAAATAGACATCAGAAATAAATAAGATTTCTATTGAATACAATACCGTCAGCTTTATATAGCAAATTGTTACTCAATTGTGCTCAAGGCTAGTTTTTTAAATTATTTTTTTGGCTATAACATCGCGTGCATATTTATGTCTATACTTTTATGATAATATAATAAAACTGTATTATAATAAAGTGATTTTGTTGCTTTTTGAAATGACCTGAAAAATAATATTCTCGGATTTGATGTGTGCCTATGTACCAACAAAAAGGATACCAAGCCTTCGGTAACCGACCACGCTTTGATATAGTATCAGCTGAAAAAAGGGGGGTTGACATTAGGGAGCGTCTGGACGAAAATGGGGGGTTGCTAGTTTAATATACTTTGGTTGTCCATTGATACTAATCTTAACATGCGGAATGTAGGAATTAAATTTGCCGAAATGTGTTTCTTAATTGCATTTATATAATATAATGTGTTTGTTTATTTTTTTTCTCCATTATATAAGTGAGCTTACCCATTTTTTGTCTATTTAGGCTCGAATTAAAACTTCGGACAGGCAAAATATGGGAAGGCAGGCGGGCCCCCCGGGACCTCTCCTCCCTTCGGAAAGGCAAAATTCGACTAGTACCCGTAAACTTGTAAAGCCAGCTGAAGTGTGATAGTACCCTTCAATTTCTTTATATATGTGTATTGGTGCTGTGATGTTTGAACTTCTAACATGAACCGTTTAGTTGGCGTTGGTTAGTTGGTTGTTGTATCGTTTTGAAGCCATCGATCTACAAAAATTCCAATATACACAGTCACGTTCACAAAACCATCCGTATGACAGTGGTGCATCGTAAATGTGTATACATTATTTACTGACTAGAAACAACTTTAAAATCATGCGCGTAAAGTTGACTTTGCAAAAGAAAGTTCCTTTTATAGTGTAGGGGGACAGACGGGAAATCGGAGTCCTTAAACGACTGCCGACGCCTATGAACATCAGTGTAATTATGCCGATGCGTTACCCTTCTCACCTCCCCACCCCAATGGGCCATCGTCTACTTACAAACCTCACGAAACGCAACACCGTAGGTGTCACTTTACGTTGGTATCGTGTGAGTGAGAGGTACCTCCCCGGTCGTGCCGGCCCAATTACGTTGCATGTAGTGTTTTAATTAACATAAAAGTCCGACTGTTGAGATCAAGGTTTCTACAGTTGGGTCCCATCATTTGCCAAGGAGATTATTGGCAAAATTTGTATGAGTCCCAACTGCAGAAGCCTGTTCTTCTCTTTTCTGGTAATGCCGGTTTTTGTCATTTTAATTAATTTTATATTTTTTAGTTTCAATTAACTTAAAACTGCAAGGAGATCATTTCAAAAATGTATCATTTTGAATTGGTCAGGTGAGAAAAATAATTGAATTACACGATGTAACAATTTACGACCAAGAACTGTCATTTGGTATATTTATTTTCTTAATGTACCTCTTGGCATCGCGCTATCATGACGTATCTAACGGCACCCCACACGTGGATATCCGTCTGGCCGTCCAGGTTGTAGGAAAGAACACAGAAATCTACATACAAACATACATAATAATAATAATAATATCTGTGGAAGAGCCGCCACGTTACCTTCTGAGCCAGCTGGTCGTCATGTCATGCCATTACATACATACATACATTCATTCATTCATACAAACATGCATACACATATACATACATACATACACACATGTATACATAACAAATAAACAAAAAAAATATAGAAAACATTACCCTTCCTTCTGACGCAGTAGGGTAAAACATATTTAAATTATGCACTTATTTCAAATAGAGTTACTTTGTAAAAACGACTTAAAATCTTGCGTATTACACGCAATCTCAATAATAAAGAGTAGGAAAAGGGTAAAAAACGGAATCCCTGTTTTTTTACTCGATAGGCACGGAATCTTAAAAACGAGCTTTCTTATTAATTTGAAAGTAAAGTAGCTTTACCGTATGCAATGAAAGCTTGTGAAACTTTGCTTAGATCATTTGTATTTCATGATGTAAGTTTAATTGCAACACTATATCGTATATAGACTACCGAGGACGCCCGTAGGTACGTGTAACGCCATACGGGAGAACACGGAACTCATAAGTTTATGGCTTATGAGGCTCTAACGACAAGCCGGAGGAGTAGATAATCTCACCCCGGATTACCTATGGAAACATTTCAAAAATTACTTTATAGCAGTCACAAATTTTTTATAGTATAATTTTAAGCTTTTTGACGACTACCGACGCCCATAGACATCCGCATTATTCTCGTAATGCGAATGCATTGCCTTTCCTCCCCCTCCAATGGGCCATGAGATGAGAGAAGATCTAAGGCAAGCGGAAAAATAACGAGTTCAATCGTATGAAACCGTACGTCGCTTACGTCTTTTCCTGACTGACCATCATCACCGAGCGTAAACCATTACAGTGAGGGCCATGAAATTTTGTGAGTGGTGTTGTTTATTGAGTAGACGCCCACTAAGGAATGAATTATGGAATTTCTGCCCTCTGTGTTGTTGTGAAATAGGGATTGAAAAATTGTGTCGTTCATCGTTATTTTTATATTTGTGCTAATGAATAGATACGTATTTAAGCTAATATTTGTGCTAATGAATAGATACGTATTTAAGCTAATATTTGTGCTAATGAATAGATACGTATTTAAGCTAATATTTGTGCTAATGAATTGATACGTATTTAAGCTAATATTTGTGCTAATGAATTGATACGTATTTAAGCTAATATTTGTGCTAATGAATAGATACGTATATAAGCTAATATTTGTGCTAATGAATAGATACGTATTTAAGCTATTCTAGCCTTAAGGGGTTGACATTTCGTAAAGGGTAGTTTGGAAATCCGCTATTTTTAAAATTACAAGCATAAAATTTAATCTTCAGGCTTGTGATTACAAATAAATGAATACGTGTATCAATTGTTATGGAAGTACGTGGAGTGGAGTAGATGCGTGGGTGAAGCCGTCGAGTCTTGCTAGTCCATACATATGAATGCAATTTAAGTATTTGTCGGTGATTTCAAAATTACTAATTTCTATGAAGTGCTGTACGTTCAAATTTAAGCAACGGTGGTTAATATCTATATTCTGGAAACGATTTTTATAGAACTTTCACTTATAGGTAGAGTAGTTTGTAGGGACATTGGTAACATTATTTCCTAAAGTAGCAATCCGGACACACGTATTCGCTATCCAAGCCGGTACGGGCTAGTAAACCATGATCTACAAGTGCCGCAGTATCACCGCTCACCGCTCCCGTCTCACGAGTCCCACGGGTCTCACGACGCTCTCGCGCTGGCATTCCGTAACCCAAAGCCGGTTATCGCCGGGGCGGGATCATGTATCCGACGATAACGTACGTCTGCTATACAAATGGCGTGTATCTGTTTGAGTAATGCGAAGTCCATCATCAACATCCCAGTCCGTCGCCGGGGCATGTCTAGTACTAGCGATCCGCCGAGGCTTAGCCCGTGAAATACATTCCTGGGTGATCTACTTACGTGTGGGGCGCGCGGCACATAACAAGTGCCGAACATTCACCAAAACAACCGCCAGTGCCATCAATGCCGCCTTTGGCGAAGCTCTCCGGAACTACTAATTATCAGGGCACCTCGACGCATAAGCGCCTCTTACTCATGGTCTCTAAGCTCCTCTTCTTGTAAGAGGGACACAAAGAGCGCCTCTTCTTCCTGATCGTTACTCCCTTCTTCTTATAAGATTGGAGCCCAAGGTGTCTGGGTTCACCCTTGACTACTGAGTCCCATCGCCGCGATAAGGCTTGTACCATGGTGGGGACGGTCACAGTGTCTGAATAAGGGTGTGACAGCCATTTCTATGACTTCACGGGTTCAGTCAGTGACAAACACAATACTATAACGTTTATCAGCTATATATAATTTGTCTCGCAAACGTCTTCATATGAAACAATGAGCTCATATGTCAAGTCTATTGACGGAAGTGCAGATCGAAGCACCCACTCCCATGGCGCCACTTAAACAGACACACCCAGCCTTCTTGAAAAATACACTCTGAAATCAGTACCCTTCACCACACGACCGAATTAAAAACTGATAACCACCATCGGAGTGACTATCCGTCGAGGTGTCCCGATCAATTGTAGCTCTGGGCACTGATATTACTGGCGTTGTTTTGGTGAGTATTCGGCATTATAACGTGCCACGGACTCCACACACCACGGAACCCCGCCCTGGGCCAATGATGGTGCATAAATGCATTTTCCCATAGTGACCAAAAAAAGTCGCTGCGACTGTCAAATCTTCGTTCAGGCGCTGTGACAGCATACAGAGTAGATTTTTCCAATAGCATTCAGGTCGTGCCGTCATCGTGACGTTCACACACCGGAGATCACAGTATTGAGTCTGCTTTACCACTTTTACTATCATATTGTCGTGACATCATATTGTCGTGACATCGCGTTAGAATATTTCTTGCACAGAGAACACTGGATCTTGCGCCTGCTTTCCTATCGGACGAAAGTCATCCCTGCCCACTCACTCCTCAACACACAAAAGTACAATGCCACTCAAACTGTAATGGCTATTCGGGCTTGTAACCCGCTATTTTCGAATCATTATATATTTATTTAACGAAGCTGCTCAGTATAGAGGTGGCAATGTCTGATTAAGCATTACTAAGCACTGGAATGAGGTTCACTGCGAGATCCACACACCTTTAAGTGGAGACACAAAAATGAAGAAGGAACTCCAGATACGGTGCACTCACTTGTCCGGAAAAAAGATTTACAAAATGCAAACGCGTAACTTATTCCATATTCGCGTTCCTATAAACTAGATGGTATCCAGCTCTCGAAGCAGATAAATAGCCCTACCACTACTTAATCAGATTGATTTAGTTTAGTTCGGTGTTTCCACCAGCATTGTAGTGTTGCGTTTGACTTTTGTAAATCTCGTTCACGAGCAAGTTGCTGGCAGAGACTTTAATGGTAACTAAATAAACCGTGTTTTGCTTCACTTCATTTCTGTTTTATATTGAAACAGAAATAAAGTGTGACAACTAACAATTAAATCTATTTTCAAAAATATGTGTTTAGATGTTTTAATAACATTTCGACTGACATAAAATACATTTTGCCTCACTTGTCGTCTCTTTCCCTTAAACAAGGAAACTGCAACAGTGAATTAAACACACATACATATAAAAATGTAGAAATAGACTTAAAAGAAGACAACAGAAACGTTAATAAGTGCTATAGGAACAATTATGTGTTACGATGTTACTGTCTCTGACTCTCTCCTTTTCTTCGTATATAAAATATTAAAAAGACTATGAAACTTTTTAGGGCACAGAAAATCCATTCAATATGACTTGCCAAAATAACGTATAATATCTCATTATCGATTCACGGGAATTTCGCCCACTTTGTACAATAGTATACACACACAATGGCTATATTCCCTTAAAATAAAACACCTGTGTATCGCGTTACTACTGCGACATAAGCAAACAAACAAAACACACAAGTTCGCTCTTGATCTACATTTGATAAGAATTCCTTTTGGCCTCTAAATTGTTGACCTGCAGGCGGCACGCCACAAGAATTGGGCTCAATTGATCTATGAATCCGGGGATCAATGGATATTTCTTTTATCTATGCGCTTGTTAATTATTCTGGAGTTTATTCTTTAAGAATTTCAATTTAAGACGCGCGGTGTAAAAAAAAATGATAAGTGAACTCATATGAAACAGTGTCGTGTGAAATCGAGCGTAACACTAGCGTAAGGCTCTACTGTCACATGTCACTGCAGAATAATATTCGTTAGAGTAAACTCATGTCGCATGTCGCTATGTGTGTGTCACATGATTACTAAGGGCTACACGAGCACTCCTTTGGCAAGTGACACCTTATGCATGTATATGTAATAACATATGCAGAAGCGATGCTTTTCTTCGCCCGATCTCGCCTCTCCTGATTGTTTGGAAATGTTTGGGCATTTATTAATACCCAGTAATCCGACTGTTTTTTTGTTTTTCATAAAAATAAGAACCAGTCGCAAAGATATCGAAATTCGTCCATAATTAAAAAAAAATCATTCCACTTATAGGTTGACTGTAAAATCATTTTGTAGGTATATTGATACTGATATTATAAAGAGGAAACACTTGATTGTTTGTTTGCATTGAATTCGCTCCGAAACTACTGATTCGATTTTAAAAAGCATTTTTTTACCATTAGAATCTTATTTACCAATGACAATAGAATAGAAAAGAATATATTTTCTAAAATGTTTGGATCGTTATGAAAACTTCGATAATGAAATGAATGCAGAAATTATTTACAACTAACTGTCCCAATTGACGTAATTTCTTAAATTAAAATACATCATTTTCCAAAATTAAAATACATAATTTTTGTACTTTTGTAAATCAATTATTTTTGGCATATATCGTGAAATATCCGTGCAAACCCGGGGCGGATTGCTAGTACTTAATGAAACTAAATATCGCTCGTCATAATGTATTAGATAATGTCACGAACTGAGTGTTACAGAAGTTTTAACACCGTAGTGTGGGGTGACGTTTTATTTAAACGAAATGTTTTTAATTAAATATCTATTATGTAAATGTATTAGTGTTCTGCACTTCTCCTACACATAAACTATATTTAGTGTACCAAACTTCGCCCTCCACAGTCCACAATTATCGTAAAATATATAATGACATGGAATGAAATAAAACAGACTGCTTAAAATTAAATTTAATCATTTCTCTCGTGTTGTCTACACAAACTAAGGACACCTCATAGCTACATAGAAATCTACATACATACACTCAAGGACAACCCCCTCCTACTGACGCAGTCAGAAAATTTGAATTTCATTCAGTTACATGTCATCATAATTAAATGTGGCGATAGGGACCGCCGCCCATCACGCCATACCCGAGGAGTGCGGACTGGCAGAGCGGCACGCAGCATGTAAGAGGCGGGTGGAAGATAACGTGAATGGATTGAATGTGAGGATTGTCATAGTGACAGTCCATTCTCTATTAGGGGACTGACGTGAGGATGTGTTGCTGTATTTCACCTGGAACGTTCCACGAATTCGGAGCAAGCGAGGATTCTGTGTGATCTGACAGACGTCACAGGCGGGAATATCGGTGCAGTCGGATTTTATGTATCCTTTTGTGACGTCACCAGCTCCGTCCGAAACTACCGCGACCTCGCTAACAAATATCTGCGACATGGAGCCATCTTTGATCTCGAAATAGAGCGAAACGCGTCAGTAGTTTGAGCAGAGACATGGCACGATGGGGCAGTGCCAATTGGCAGGCTCTTGCAGCAGCTAGAGGTCCCGGGTTCACTACCAAATTTGGGCCATTTTCACAAGAAGTAGTGCTAAACTGCATTTCAACCGAATTGGAACGTCACGGCCGGAGAGGTAGGTAATTCTCGCTCCTATGGCACCGCCGCAAAGTGAGCGATGCTGTCGCGTTTCGTTGGTACGGTTTGCGAGTAGGCGGTGACCCATCGGAGAAGTGGAGGAAAGGAGGACAACCCATTCGCATGACAACAATAAAACGGATGTGTATGGACGTTGGCAGTCGTCAGGAATCTCCAATTGCTCATTTGCTACATATTATTTCATTGCTCTATTGCTCATTGCTCTATACAAATAAAACCATAAAGTTGGGACTTCATGTTAGCCCAAAGTTAAAAAGTTTGTGGTTTCCAACCCCTTGCCTCGCAGAGCCCGTTAAGCTGTGAGCGGCGAGATTTCACTCCAGTGTCTGATAGCTCATCTTTTCTTAGGGAATAAGGGCATAGACAGTGCACTTGTGTCTGCGTACACACTTGTGCACTATAATATATTATCCTTCGCATACGTAGCTAGTATCTGTAATGGTGGTAGCTCTAGTCAAACTAAATAAAAAAGTTCAGTTTTTTCAAGTACAAGGAGGTAAACGAACAGTCGGAGCTTTCGGTGACTACGGACGCCCATATACGTCCGCACGGAGGTTATGCAGAAGCGTGGCTCTCTTTCCGCCTTTCCTTCAACGGGACATTCCGGTGTACGGCCATACACACACCGCGCAAAATGTGAATACAACGTAGCAGGTACCCTGTGGGTGTCCTCGTCCCGGGACCAGAACGCAATGCCACTACGACTTAGTAAACTCACATTTCGCTTGTACCATAAACCATACTACAGTAAAAGTGTTTTAGGGATTTAATCGCGGTTTATTCAATTATACATATAAGAAGCCCGACGTTCCAGTAGCTTTACAGCAACCATGGCCACGGGTGTTACATGGTTGCTGTAAAGCGCGATAAAATCCGTAAAAATAGTTTTATTGTAATGAGTAATATGCGCGTAAAGTTAAGACATTAATAGAGTAAACTATATTCTGAAAGCCATGGAAACAGTTTCGCTAACTATTTTTAATATTCACATAAAAAATTGCACACTAAAACTGCTTCGAAACAGTTATTAACGTATAGAAATAGTTTAGTTGCTCACGATAAGTTTTTTTTAACTTTCTACTGAGCCAAGTTCGTATCTGCGTCACGGAGATCTTATAGAGAGCTGTAGAGAAATGAGGACACTTTAAAGTTACTATTGTTGTAATGCAAATTTTGGTCGGAACGACCGGGGAAGGACCCCGACGTTCACGTGATACAGCCGCATAGCCAAAGCTATGTGTTCGCGATTCGATCGATTTTTTGAGCCTTCATTGGCCAACTAGATGGGCATACAAAAGGAGAGGCACTACAATTAGGCCCAACTGCTCGTACTTTTTAAATAAAACAAACACCTGCACACCTGTAGTGCGTCGCCTTCAAATAACGCGACTGTTTTTTGACATCCACGATTCCACGTCATCATGAAAATTAAAGAAAAAATCAAAGTATTTTTTTTTTCAAAATAGGATATTATAAGTCATTCTGAACGTTACCGAACGAACTTCACTACCGCTTTTTTTTTTTCGGAGGGAACTAATACTGGTTGGCGGCGCTAGTCCAGCCTCAACAGTTCGACTGACTACGAAGACTTTTTGTCTTCAGGTTTAGGGAGACGATAGGGGGACAGACCCCCCTCT
>JAFELO010000079.1:406334-453454 GCA_017140195.1 Eumaeus atala
AGTGGGACGGCGCGCGCACGATGCCGTTTAAATTGCGGTGTCGTGGATAAGGATACTTCACTACCTCACTACCGCTTCCACTCGCAACCTAACTTGAGGAGAACCGGCGAAACGAACAAATTTCATAGAATTAAGTAGCACTCGTCCATCAACCGCGTCCAGTGATAACATATAACTGTTTCAATGAACGCCAAGGCGAATTATTACAACTAAGAATATTTTTAATCCCTGCTTAAAAATAATACAATGATTTTCATGTCCATATTTCGGTGGTCTGATTTTTCATTTTTTTATATAGAACAGGAAGACAAACGAGAAATCGGAACCCTTCTACGACTATAAACATCAGCATATCAACTATGCCGATGCGTTGCCCTCCTTTTCACCCCAATGTTCTACCGACTACTCACAAATGGCACGAAACGGGACAACGTAGCTATCACTTGACGGCGGTAACAAGTGAGCGAGAAGTAGCTTCCTGGTCGTGCTGGATCAATCAATTCCGCTGCTATGTAGCGTGGCACTACCTTATAATAAAACCTCGTTTGTATATGCATAATGTAGCATTTTTTTACAGCCACAAGCGAAAATCTACCTGGATACATCAGGTGGAGGAGAGGACGACGTTGAGAAGCGCTACACCCCTGAGCTGATAGAGGAGCTGAGGTCCGTGAAGGCAGACGCCCTCCTACTGTACACGGAGTACACCGGCCAGGCCGGCTCGGAGTTGAACAGGTTCCTCAGTAATATCTCCAGCCTCACGCAGGATGCATTCAGGAGTTTAGACAGAAAGCTCTATGAGAGCGCGGTGAGTTCATCCATTTTCCTTATTTTTATGGCAAATGAGAAATCGGAACCATATGTTGACTACCGACTCCCATTTTAAATAATAAACAAATGATAATTTATTTGTGAAAAGAAACGTTGCACCAAAAGCGGACAATCATTACATGCACAAAGGATAGAAAAATTAAAGTGAACTACTATTAAGCCAAAAATTTACCCGTACTGAGATAAAAAAAAATACGCATAGTGAAATAAAAAAATTTACGCATAACGAGATAAAAAAGATAACCAAGTAGGTAAAAATTCTAACCATGCAGGTTAGACTAAAGGAAACATTCCACACGCGTGACCATGGTTTAGCTTCTGAAACGTCGGGCTAGTTCTGAAACGTTGTACTGTCTTTACTACTGTTAATCAAATAAGTATAACTGGCTCCTGCAGGCTATACGACATATTGAATGCATTAATAGATTTATCGCAAGCTGTGCTTGCATCAGGAAGATATCAGACTACATTATTACTAGGTTTAATTGAATTTTGTGATCTATGCTTAGTCACAAGTCTTTTCTTATGTTTGCAAACCTAAAAAACCATTCAATCGCATGTGCAAATAAATTCCCCTCCTTCATCTTAGCACACTAAAAGGATCACCGGCTACTCATTAACCGCATGAAACGTGACAGGAAAGCTATCGCTTTTAAGGTGGTTTCGTGTGAGTGAGAATTACCTCCCCATTGGTGTCGGCCCAATTTGACTGCTATGTACCATCACGCGACCTCTGTCTAATATTCATACCCTAATATTAAAGAATAAACATAAAATCCAACTGCAAGAAATAAATTTTAACATATTCAGTATCGATCAAATTATATTTAGTCGAATATGGCACATGGAACGTAGACTCCGCAAAACCGCTCAGGCTTCAGCAGAGAACAGGAATCTACAAACACATCTACTTTTACACACGCACTGTTAATATTCGAATGATCTTTACTCAAAAACATTACTTACTACAAATGCGGGTAGTCGGGTAGCATTAAATGATCTAAGATAAAAGCAGATGTTTTCAACAAGGTTGCAGTCTAACCGCTGAGCCCACAGCAGTTGTTTCAGACAAATGTTACCGCACATAAAACAAAAGAAATCTTCTTTCTACTGTGGCTGTCGATGCCCTACTCTTTGATCAGTGTAAAACATGCCGAGGGATGACTTTCTTTTCATCCCTCGGTAACGAAGATTTCCTTTGTGTTATGTGGGGCTCGCGGCACATACATAGTCCTGAATACACACAAAGACCACCGCGAGTGGCATTAGTGCCGCGTTTGGAGATGTGTCCCGGAACAACAAATCACCAGGCACCTCGACGGCTGGTCAGCCCCTAAGGGGCATAGATGGGGTTGTCGCACACCAAAGAACAACACCACTAATTTTGGGACAATGCAATGGGGTGAGATTCCCATCCTCGCCACTTGCCCCGTTCGCAAAAGCGCCGCCTTTTTATCCCTTTTGACCCCTCTTCACATAAGAGGGGTACTGCACGAATCCTCGTCCTGCCCTTCAGTCTCCTCTTATCATAAGAGGGGTACAAACAGCAGCACCTCTTCGGTTCAATTGCCTTTGCCCGAGGTGTCTCGAATCATCTCAGGCTACTGAGCCCCACCGCCACGACAAGGCTAGAAACATAGTGGGGTATAGCTTACAGCCGGACAACGGCGGCCGCTCCGTTCATCCCAAGACTTTCGAGTATCTCTATATGAAATTTCATCACAATCGGTTCACCGGATTTGCCGTGATGACGTGACAAACATACAGACAGACAAAATTACTGTCGCGTTACTGTTTATTAGTAAATAATCCATTCTGGATTGCGAACGCGATTGTATATGAGCAAAGATATGTTTATTTCAAGATAAAGATAAAGAAAGATATTTCATTTGCTTAATGAAGTATCTAAATTGTGATATCATAACATTTTACTGCGCAGCAACACGTGACACTATTACTAGTGTGCAAACTAATATGATCTTAAGTTAATTAATATAATAGGAAAAGTGGAGAAAATAAAAAAAATGAATGAACTAAACACAATTTTGGTTCCAGTAATGTCAGTATTGAAGTCATATAATATAATAAAACCATTAATATAATAAAACCATTAATATAATAAAACCATTAATAATTTAATTTAAAACTAACTAAAAGAGATCACTATTATAGTCACCAATGATACGTACTTGTTGAAACTAAATTGAACTTACTTGTTGAAACTAAACTCTCATTTAGATAGATAGTAATCTACATTATAATCTATCTTATAATATAAACAAAATTCATTCATCTGGCGTGTTGGTAATATGTTGAACACGCTCATGAGTAAACTAGATCTAGATATCTTTAAGACTAGCGTCTGTAAAAAAAAAAATCTTTATAGAACAAGGGGCAAACGACCAATCTTGCACATGAATATCCACATAATTATCATGCTGATACGGTGCCTCCTTCCCAAATGGGCTACCGGCTACTCACAAACCGCACGCAACGCGATACTGAAGATGTCACTTTACGGCTATGTTATATGAGCGAGATGTACCTCCCCGGTCGTGCCGGCCCAATTCCGTTGCTTAGGAGGATGTGGTGTCAAGCACTATGCATGACACTACCTCCTTCTATGCAGCATGGCACTACCTCTTCAAAAAAAATAATAATGAGTAACTTTTTTATGAGATAGTGAGCAAACGAGCAGGTGGGTACCGCCCCACTACCACCGCCTATAGACATCTGTAAGGCTGGGCGTCTTGCAGACACGTTGCCGGCTTTTAAGGAATATGTCTTTTCTCCAAGACCTCTAAGCCGTATCGGAAATACCGATGGAGACAAAGATGCAATATGTAGAATAGTGTGAACTGCTGTTTACAAGTTCCATATAAATTGTGTTTTGGCCACGCTCCGAATACTGATTACGTAAATATTTACATATCAGAGGGCACATGCATGGCATATGACATATTACTGGAATACGAGTTAGCCAAGGTTTATAACTGCACTTCTGTTTGTAGTCGTTTGTTAAATTTACTCCAAAACAAACGTTAAGGCCCGAGGTATGGGGAAAAGAGAAAAAACTGGTCATCTTGTTTCCACCCTAGGCTTCCATAGCCAAATGGAAAAAGCAGAACCCTCAAAATTTCATCATGTCTGATATCCGTATGTCACAGAGGTTTTACTCGGATATTATGGGTACGTTTTGTTCGAAATTTAACTTTTCCCAATTCTACCTTTAGATCTACAGAAGAGAATATAGTAAAATAAAGTTAGGAGTTATAGAATTCAATAAAATTTTGAAATTGGTTTTAACAAATTCGATTTGGTAGTAAAAAAATGTCATATCTACTAAGATACGATTTTTTAAATCAAATAGTACTTATGTAACAGAGGGCATACCTTTTGGTTTTCCGGATATATATGGTTTTAGCTAGTCACTAGTTGTCACCAACTACTCATATTCATCCTATACTATAAAAATTACTAAATTTAAGACGATAACAAGACTAACAAACCATAGCATATTTAGAAGACTAAAAGACAATTGGCAAGCATTACCGCCATCTGCGGCAAAAGAGGAACCGATAAAAAACCGGTTAAATGCGAGTTTGAGGTGCGCATCAATGGTTGCTAATTGTTATCATGAAATAAAAAAAGATTGCAGTGCATAATTATCGAGCAAAAAAATTATGTTGCTTGTATGGGAGCCCTCTTAAATAATTATTTCATTCTGTTCTTTAGTATTTGTTGTTGCAGCGGCAACAGAAATAAATCTGTGAATCAGCAACACTCTAGCTATCACAGCCTGGTGACAGACGGACAGGCGGATAGCGGAGTATTAGAAATTGGGTTCCGTTTTTTAACCTTTGGGTACGGAAGCTTGAAAACGAACTAAAGATATGTGGTGTCTTCGTTTTGCCGCGAGAAATGAAAATCTAAGACAATCTAGTTTATTCCAATTCCAGATGAAGAACAACAGGCATTCTAGCCAGTGCTTGCTTAGCAAGTACTATTAATGCTTTAGTGTTTGCCGCGTGCACATGTGCGGGTTGTCGGAGCACATAACGCATCACATGCCTGCACGTCTTCTGACCTACTTGGGTCTGTTTGTACATATTAGCCTAATCTGTATTCAAAAGCTTCGATATCAAATGCAGGAATTCGCGTTGCGTTTAACCATTCGATTTTAAGCGCAAGATTAGATATTGGCCAAATTATAGCCAATTTTCAATGGCTACTGGGTACATTATTGTGTCTGTATGTAAGAACTAGGAAGACATGGACCATATGCCTTCACTCGGGACCAGATCAATGTGATAGTGAATGTATTAACTGCCTCGTGGCCTATTGGTATGAGTGTTCAGCTAAAGAAGTCCCGGGTTCGAATCGTTCGATCAAACAAATAGTATGGTTAGCATCATTTTCTTATAGCTGCCCGGAGCTTGTTGCTGCCGTTGGAGGCCGTCAGTCCTGTGACTTATTTATGTCCAGTCTGTCGGATTGTTCGTTCGGCATGGAAGTGTTGATGACAGCTGTGACAGCCACACCCCTTGTTAGACACATACAATATCGAGTACGACCCCAAAGGCCATGAGATGAGGATACCATACCCTGTGTGTGTACCTCAGTGATGTGTTATAGCTTTGTCAGGCTAGGATGGTCACGCCGACCTCCATATGTCATCCTGACGTAACGCATCAATACATATAAATATATAACAACAAGAATGAAGGAGTAAAAAGTGCATTTATGCGTGCGCAAAACTTGAGCATTATAATGTGCCCTGTGTAGCGGCTTCATATATCTCCACGTAATTGACCTGACACTGTAGATAGATAGATAGACATTATGGATGGCAAAACTTGAATTACAATCACAGAGATGTGCTGTCGTGATACCAAATAATAAGACAACAGAACAAGAAGAAAAAAATAATAAAACTTTAGTTCTACTTGATAAATGACAACGTTATTAAAACGAAAAATATTAGTATTGAAGTAGTTTAAAAGGAAGTTTTATGTCAGATTTTTTTACAAATCGGGTACCATACTTTCACACAGCTGTGGAGTGAGGTTCATTCGTACTTCTCAGCCTGGACCGAGCAGTCACAAAGAGATCCCCTTTTTGTGCTACTAGTTTGAAACTAAATAGTTTACTTCTAAAATTGCTGTGACCCGTAAGGAACTGTGCAATGCAACGATCTACTTCTAACCAGTTTTCCCATAATCGCTCCCGTACGCTGGGGATTTTTTTTAAATTATGTCCGATATTAAATTTGTAAAATTGTTTTCTAGCATTGGTATCATTAATTTTCAGTGTTTTGACCTGCAAGTTCTTCCGTGTCTACCTGACTGCCTTTCTTTAATAACCTCTCAAAATATATTTAAAATAAACACCACATTAGGTATCGTTACTTAGTTGTCATTTGTTTACAGGGAGTGTACTTTTACAGAAAGATGTTAAAATATCTACGTTACTTCTGGTTTGCTGGTAAAAATTTGCCAAGTGAAATCTCGTGTTGCTCCACCGTGGTGGAAGTCTTGTTGTGACGATGAGACTCAGTAGCATGGGGTGAACCCAGACACCTTGCGAGAAGCCAATTGAACCCCCTAGGCTGTATGTTAAAGTCTTATAAGAGGAGAAACTAAGCAGCAGGAAAAGTAGGTACTTTTGGGCACAAGGCAAGGTGGCAAGGCGTGAGGATGTGGACTTCATTCAATTACACCGCCCCGAAATTGGTTAGGTTGCCCTGTGGTGCGGGGCAATCTCACTGCGGTGATAGCATCTGTGCCTTAGGGGACTAGCGTCTAGGTACCTTGATGATTTATGGTTCCGGGGCACTTCACCGAACACGGCACACGCAGTGCTTTTAGTGGGCATAATATGCCGCGAGTCCCACACACCACTGGTGCCCACCAAGGGCAGTTGATGGCACGTAAATGTGTTCTCCCGCGTCAATGAAATAAATCCCTTGGTGCACTATTGAGCAGCCAGTCAGTCCGAGCGCTAAATTGTTAACGGTAATGGACGTGAACACTAATATTACTAATCAGCAACGTCTCATTTTACTATTTACAATCATCAGCATGTATTACCGAAATTTTAGGACGAGGTAATGCCATGCTACATAGGAGGAGGTAGTGACATGCATAGTACATGACACTACATCCTTCTATGTAACGGAATTGGGCAGGCACGATTGGGGCGGATACCTCCCGCTCACATAAATTCAGCCATGATCCAAATCAGTTTAGTAGTTTAAGCGTTTAAAAAAAGGACTTGAGATGTGTCAAGGGACGGATTGAACGAAGTTGATGGAGTTAGGTAAGTGAAGTTTTTATACAGACACTAAAATCTCTATTTACCTAACTCCACCAGCAATATCCCGAACTTGTGCAGAAACACTTATAATTCATTATTGTTATTATTTACTATTATTTCATTATGTATTATATACAGAAAAACCAATATAAACTTAACATAACAAAAATAGAACGACGAAACGAAAAAAAATGCCTTCCCTTCTATGAGAGAGAGAGAGAGAGAGAAAGAGAGATAGAGACAGGGAGAGAGACAGACAGACAAAGAAACATGCGGACGCCGTGTAGCATACTACACTACATCAAACAGCGTCGTGACGAATTTTCGTCAGATTTTTTTCCGTCTAGTCTCCTTTGCAACGCGCGGTAAGGAACTTCGTTCCAAAACATGCATACAAAACTGTCTCATTAATAGGAATTATAAGGATTACGAAAGACTGACTATAGAAATTATCTTGATTGCCTGTTTAATATTTATATATAATAGCACACATGCTAAATGAACAGTCGAACATCCACACAATGCCATTTGCAGATGTGTTGCGCTTATTCAATGTCATGTAGGACCAATCATACTCACCCAAACCATACGAAACTCGACTGGGTAGCGATCACTTACCACTTCTTGCGAGATATTGTTTCTCAGTCATGAAATTAAATTAAGAATAAGATTTGAAAATTCTTCTTAATTCAAAATGCATGTCCTGTCCCGATGTTTGGCTGTGAAAAAGACTTACAAGCTAAATTTCTAAATTTAATCGACATCTCGGTTACCAATTGAGCTAAAATTTTGCCTCGCGTAAATGGCAGCTGATCTGATTATGGAGACCGCAGGTGGCCAAAGAAACTCGTTTCTTAAACATTACAAAACACAAAAGAACATCTAGTTCTCTTTAAATAAAATAAACTTGTTTTAATTTTATAATTCATATAATTTACGTATAGTTAGGTTACACATAAATAGTGGCTATTGTAGGCAGGAATATTATCATACAGATAAAGTAAAAGTGCACTTAAAACGTAAAAAGAACATGTTTTAGACGTCATTTCGATAACGCATGTTTGCTAACAAAATTTAGTTCTTACCTGCCTAGGGTAAGGAACCTTAGTGCCCTTCCATTCAAGATGTTTTTTGCCTGGAAAAATCCACAATGGACAAAACGCCCGTGTTGGGAGAAACAGGTAGATAGTCCGACTTACTAGAAGTAAAAAAGAGGGTTTTACTCATAGAGATAATATACTAGGTAGAGAAGGGATGCAATTATATGATGGTGACTGGCCGTCTTGGTGAATACAGAACGAAGATGCGAAATCCAAGAAAAAAAAAAGAGAAACAGAGTGAACTACATTGGCTGTCTCTATCGACTTAGATGGCCACTTTTGCGGTAGCGCCACGCTGCATTCTTTTTAACTTTGCAGCTGAATTGGGCCGGCATCCCTCCCTGGACCTCCATGCTCAGGACCTGTACCTAAGTTTGGAAGCCTGTATTCTGAGGGGGGCGTACTTGTGCTCATTGACGATATTGCAAGGGGTAAACGCAACACACGCCGAAGCTCCCCCTGCTGCTCTTGTTGTGAATTTCTGCACCTAGAGAGTGAGAAGCTTTGCTCTTCTTGACTGAAACGCAGATATCTTCTCCAAAAAGCCGCGTGTACTCAATAGGGCGAAGCAGTAAGACAGGCCACATCATGGCTGCAATTATACAAGGCGCAGGTCCGACCGCATATGGAGTACTGCTCTCACCTTTGGGCTGGTACCCCCAACTGTCAACTTACCCCATTTGACCGTATTCAACGTAGATCGACTCGAATCGTTGACGACCAGGTTGTTCCCGTGCAGCATGATCCTTTGGCATTATGAAGAGATGTTGGCTCGCCCTGCATCTTCCACCGCATCTACAACGGGAGTTTCGGAGGAGTTGCTCGGATTAATACCAGCAGCGGAATTCCACTCTCGGACATCACGGCAGAACACTAAGTTCCACCGTCACCACCTTGATGTCCGGAAGTCTACAACTGAGGGTCAATTCGCACTAGCGCAGAGTCGAAGCGCATCGAAGCGTCAAATTCCTCACAATCAAGGCGAAGTCGCACGAATGCGCGTATTCGCGTGAATTAGCGCGAGAATGCGCGCTTTTTCGTGGCATTAGTGATGGACACCAGTTGCCAGTTGAATCTCGTTGTTGAAACTCGTATTTTTGGACCAAATAAATTAATTTCTCGTCGTTTTCCATTGTGATTCACTTCTACACAAGACAGTTTCCGCCCGATTCCGATTGCCGATTGACCAGACGGCGCGTAGTTCGCCTAATAGCCGCTTGGCTCCGTGCGAATGCGCGCGCACCAATCAGAGTTGCTCGCGCGCAGGCTTTTTTTCAGGTCTTTTTTTTTTCCTTGGAAGAAATATGTGCATTACATTGTGGAAATAAGGGTGAATTTGCTATATTAAGTTTCGGATTGACGCTTCGATGCGCTTCGGCTCTGCGCTAGTATGAATTGACCCTGAGAGTTTCAAGCGCAATTTCCTACCGCGCACAACTTCGATGTGGAACCAGCTGCCACCGTAACTATTTCCGAACCGATACGATATGGGGTTCTTCAAGAAAAGACCTTACTCCCATCTTAATGGATGGCAACGCACCTGCATAATCTCGGGTCATGCGGATGTTTATGAGCGGCGGTATTTACCCACCACCTGCTCGTTTACCAAGGGGTAATTAATCCTATATAAAAAAATTATAAGCTGGCTTCCGTTCTCTATGTATAATATCTATCTGGTGTTACTACATGCTTGCCAATGGAAGTAACGGAGCTTGGTCCTTGCATGCTACAGCAGAAATCATACCAAAGTAAATAAATTTCCCGCAATAAAATTTGCAAAAAAAAAAAGAAGAAAAAATATAAATTTCACATAAAAACACTTTGTAGAAATGTATTCATTCAAAAAGTACAATTGGCATTTACTTAGAGTTGATGCAATATAGGTATGGGCATATTGAACACGGGCATGAAGTTGTATTTTTCATCTAATAGCACCACCCCGTGGTTTCACCCGCGTAACTCCTCTCCCACTTCTTGACAGTCGTAACGTCATGATAACGTTCAGTCAATAACCTTTCTCGATAATTGAAGTATTTTACACGAACATTAATGTTCAAAACCGGTTCGTTCGTATTAAGGTTGGCGCTTGAAAACATACAAACAAACAAACTCTTCAGATATTATATTATTAGCAAAGATTTATTGCAATATTACAATTCCAAGTAAGAGAATTGTTCCCAGAGAGACGTACATAGAGCAAACTTTTATATTTACAAATAATAATTAGGTGTTAAGAATAAACTTAACTAAAATCAGTTATTTTATATAAAGTATAAAAATATTTTATTTGAGATGTAATTTTAGCGGTTATCAAAACATAGTTGGATCCGGTACGCACGACTTAGACTCACGCTATACTTGGCTGCGTGTCTCTACCGCGTCATCGAATATTAAGAATTATCGAAAATATTTTCAAAATAATTGGAATATAACTTAATAATTTGAGTAAATAAGTTGTAGCTGCTGAGATGAAGTGCACAGTGTTGAGTTCCTTATTTCATTTAAGTATCTGTACCAATTATGTTTTTGCTACTCAAACATTAAAAAAAAGTATATCTATCATCTTTGACTGCCAGGAAAAAGAGTGGCATTTTTTCAACACGAAGCACACCTTTTGACTGACAATCAAAGATGACAGAGATACTTTTTATTAATGTTTAAGAAGCAAAAGCATAATTTCTACATATTAATACCTAAATAGCAAGGGACATTATTTATACACTAGCTTTATCAAATCGCATGACAGGGGCTGGTTTTGGTGTGTTCACAAAAAAAAACATAATAAGCCAGGATCTGACACATTAAAGCAGTTTTATTATATTTATTGACACTTATTTATTTCAATCACAAATAAATATTCCCCTCTTCCCCACAGACTTTTCACTATGGTACTACGCGTTGGTACTCACTTACCATAAGATTATT
Source organism: Eumaeus atala (assembly GCA_017140195.1). Taxonomy (NCBI): domain Eukaryota; kingdom Metazoa; phylum Arthropoda; class Insecta; order Lepidoptera; family Lycaenidae; genus Eumaeus; species Eumaeus atala. The sequence continues at coordinate 417,506 of JAFELO010000079.1, forward strand.
CCTCTACACGTTTGCATATGCGCATATGTTATTACACCAGATGTCGGACCTACACAACCTTTGCGTGTGTCACGTGTGAGTAAAGAGTGCATGGTGGATTACTACGTATTCAGTACTTGGCTCTGCCTCTCCTTTTTCATACTTCTCAATAGCTATAATAGACCTGACTTCATGACCTGTACAAGAATTAATTTTGCTGCATTACTACTGAATCTGTTCAGCGTGGCCGGGGAGGTAACGCTCTACTCGATACCGCCTTAAAAGTGATAGCAGTGTCTTTTGTGGTTTTGGAGTAACCGGTGGCCCATATTAGGGGACAACAATTATGCGCATGTGCCCTTTGTGGGGATGGGTAAATGAAATCTAACTCTGACAAAGAGCATGAAACGATATGATAGCATGTGCATGACTTTTGACGCTGGTATTATATTACAAAAGGTATCTAACCGCGCGGGTTGGTGAAAAACCAATACTTATAATAATAATCTGTGGACGTATCACATCACGTTAGCCCAGTCCAGGGATACTTACCTTAAGGACTTGCGTTACGTGTACCACACAGCGGAAATATATTTTATAGATATAAGAAATTGTATATAATTAAGACTTGTATTAGGGAAATACATAGATATACTTACATAACTCGAACCTATGACCTCTGATGCAACGTGCACGATTATCTAACAGGAGCTCTGATGACACTTCTTATAGTTCTCACGTTAATATTATCTCGCCAAGGAATTGGGTGGATCGAAAGATTACCAAAACACTTGCCGTTCAAAAGTTTCTAGAAAATTTTTGTACAAAAGATTTTAAATGATTTAGACAACACGTACAGTGTCCTCAATAAATTCGTGTGGTATTTCATAAGAGTAACGGTAAGAGAAAGCGAGACGGCGGCGTTATTAATTACAATGGTGCATGTGCAGGGGTCAGATGTTCAGGTGCCTAGATAGCGGTGAACTGTGGTACTAGTGTTTAAGCGTTCTGACACGGGACATGGGACTCGTATGTACAATATTAACCCAAGAGGCTTTGCAATGCCACAATTCGCATAACCTCTAACAGTACCGTTCGTAGTGATCTAAACTTTCTTTTTTTAACACAGGGAAAATGCTTTATGCACCACCGTGCTTTATAAAGCTTTCTTTAGTTTTAAACATAGATGCTTGTCTTGTCGCTTATCACGGTATGGTTGTGTCACTCCTTCACTATGGCATTATATTATGGGGTAATTCTACAGACATCGTCGTTGAGTAAAATGTCGCGTGTCCGAGGGACGAGGTGTCGCCGAGCGGGAGGCCGTACAGAGGTACGGCTGTGCTCGTTCGGCGGGACGTCGTCCACGTCGAATTGAGACAGGGCCCCTTCACCGACATGGGCTCGACTGGTATAGTCGTTCACATGGCGGGGGAGGAGCTCAGGATCTACGCGGGGTACAGACATCCCGGGAACAATTTTGACCTAGGTGATGTCCACAACGTGCTGGGGAATGGCGGCCAGGTGTTGTTGGTCGGCGACCTGAATGCCAAGCATCCAGCTTGGGGATCGGCCGTCACGAACAATGCTGGCTTCAGGCTGCAGGAGGATTCGGAAGAGCGCGGCTACACGGTGCAGGGACCACCGTGTCCTACACACGTGCCTACGGATCCCCTGCGCACCCCGGACGTTCTGGACATCGCCCTACACCAGAACCTCAGGGCCACGGTGAACATCGAGGTCCTGTACGACCTCCACACTCAACACCTACCCATCCTCGTCACACTTGATTCCGTAGCAATCCTTAGGGAAGGAGTGCGGACCAGAGAGAGGATCGACTGGGCCGTCTATCAGGATAGCCTAGTCGACTTCACCATCGCCGGGCAACTGTCTACTCCTGACGAGGTGGAGGCCGCCGCTCGACTCTTCACGGATAAAATCCGGGAGGCGCGGGCGGCGACGACCACCGTTGTACCGGGGACAGCGCGCCGACGGGGTGAGCTTCTCCCGAGCCTACTGGCGGACCTGCAGAGGAGGAAACGCCAGATGAGGAAACTCTGAGCCCGTACCCGCTGTCCGAGGATCAAGGCACAACTCAACAAGCTGGCCGAGGAACTGTCTGCGAAGGTGAGGGAGTGTCGTGGAGCAGGCGGGGAGAGTACAGTCTCCTATGCCAGCGAAAACGACACTAGCCTGCACGCCTTAAACAGACGTCTCACGAGGCCAAAGACCACCATCACTCCCCTTCTAGACACCACAGGCGCGAAACACTACGGAGCCCAGGCTCGCGCCGAGGTGCTCGCATCACATCTACACACGCAGTTTTCACCACACCCAGCGGCGCCATCGTTCGCAGGGCATCACGAGCAGGCGGAGTGACGCATTCGAGAGCTCCGCCAGAGCCCGACTCCGCCACTCAGCGGGAAGGATTTCATTTCCCTCTCTGAGCTGCGGAAAGTCGCCTCTCGAGGAGCAAAGCTCCAGGCCCCGATGATATCCCCCCCACAGCGCTGGTGATGATGCCTAGGCGAGCAGCCGTGGCTCTCACTCAGATCGCAAATGGCATTCTCCGGACGGCCCACTTTCCGGAGACCTGGAAAGAAGGGAGGGTCATCGTTCTGCCGAAGTCGGGCAAGCCCCGAAGCCTGCCTGGAAGCTACCGGCCGATAACGCTGCTGTCCCACATAGCCAAGTTGTTCGAGAGGCTTCTGCTTCGGAGGCTGAAGCTTCCCATAAGGGACGAACAGTTCGGCTTCCGGAGCGGCCACTCGACCACGTAGCAACTGACGCGGGTGTTCCATCACTTGTCTTATGCCCTTACTTACTTACAATTCTGGCAAATGTAGATTTATTTATTAATTTATTTATTTATCTGTCAAATTAAGACTGCAAGTTATATATATTTTATTGTGTCGCCCATTTGATGTGTTAGGTAAATAAACAATATTGAACTTCACGAATTTGCGCCCAAATATCTGTAATTTTACAATTTTTTTTTGTTTACCTCTTGGCACTCGCGTTATCCAACCGAATCATAGAAATCTACATAAATGCATACATACAAACTCTCGAAAATCATTACCCTCCTTCTTACGCAGTCCGGCATAAAATTGTGCCGCTACTGACTAAAAACTGCTCTGATTATTTTCTGTCGCCATGTTGTAGTGCGTTCCTGATCTATCAGCTACAGGATAACCCTGTGACATGGGAATTAACCCAGAACATTCATCTAGGTTGCCGGAACAGCCCCACCATTTGCATGAGTTTGTGGAGTAAGGTAGTTAGTGTAATCTACACTCTATAGTTTTTGGGATTAGAGAGTTGGTGTAGTCGACGCTGTAGAGTTTGTGGAGTTCTAACGTTAGTGAACTCTACACTGTAGTTTGTTGGGATATGAAACTAGTGTAGTCTACTATTATAGAGTTTGTGAAGTTATTAAGTTAGTGATCTATCAGCTACATGACAATCCCTTTCTTTCACGCGGGGAAACGCATTTACTCGTCTTTACTGACCCTGGGTGGTCGCGGTACATTATAGTGCCAAATACCCACAAAAATCACCGCTGGTGCCATCAGTGCCGCCTTTGGTTAGGTGCCCTGGAACTACAAATCATTAGAACTCCTCGACGGCTAGTCAGCCCCCTAAGTCTAAGTCCTTGTCCTGCATTACTGGGCAAACCCACCAAAATTTGAGACAGTGCAATGGGGTGACGTTCCTATCCTCGCCCCTAGTCTCGTGCGCAAAAACGCCTCCTCCTGTTGCTTTTTTGTCCCCTTTTCTTATAAGAGGGATACAAAGAGCGATCCTCCACCTGCACTTTAGCCCCCTCTTCTTATAAGATGGGTGCCAGGAGCATCCCCTTGGCTCAATTAGTTTCGCCTGGGTTCACCCCAAGCTTCTGAGCCCCACCGCCACAACAATGCTTGAACCATGGGTATTGGGTATTTCTATTGGGGTATTTCTACGACTAGTACTTCCCCGATCTACTTGCCAAATGCGGTTGCAATGAAGCAAAAGCAATACCATCTTTAACCACGCAGGTACGTTTAACCCCGTTTGGGAAAAATATATCTCGAGAAGGTCACCAATTCTTTTAAGACCTTTCAACTCCGTGAAGGGACGGAACTAAAAGTCAACGCATGTATGAAACCGTGGGGTACAGGTTAGCTTATGAATTATGTGACTCATTTTAATTGCAGGTAAGTGTACTTGTGATGAAAAAAAATTTGCATTGCTTTGCTTACTAGATGTGCCCATGGTGACAGATGATGGGAAGCTTCCAAACGAAATGATATAACACGTTACTTCGATACCATTACTCATAAGTGTATGTTTGATTTTGAAATCGATTTGCAATGTCTAGTTTCAGCTGAATGCCAATTCACGTGTATTTTGGCAAACGTACAACACTTTCTACCTATCATAAATACTAGCTGCAGCTTGCGGTTTTACTTGCAGATTTACTGTAATAAAATTGCAACCTTTGCGTATTTAGTTAAAATACTTCAATATAAGGCGCTCTATAGGAGAGGCGTATGTCCAGTAGTGAACGTCACCCGGCTGATGATATAGATGTTGGTGAAGACCTAAGTTTACTATCAACGTATCGCCCGAGTAAGCAGTTAGCCTCACGAGCCCTATTTTCAATTGTATCCACGTTTGTCCAGGCTAATCTCCGAAAATACTTGACACAATTGAATGAAATCTCGTAAAGATATGCAACTAAGTTCTGTTCACTATTTCGATTAGTTAAAACTAACAACATAGACAGCAGCACGTGGTCTGTCGACTTATTTTTCATAAAGCTTCGAATTTACACATTAATTTGCAATGCATATGGGGGAAAATATGGAAATATTTTTATTGAGTACTGCTAGACCGTTCGTGAATCTCAAATGAAATGGTCTAAAATACATTCAAATTGCCTTAACAGCTACCTTAATCCAGTGATAATCAGGTTTAACTTTATATTTATGTTTCTTTATATTCATTCTTCTTACACCATTGTTCGATGAAGACGAAGTCAGTTCATTTTCTGTAACTAGACAAAAAAAAACCGGGAAATATGAATAATTTCCTATTGTGTTTAAATTCATAGCAAGTTATGTAGTAAGAGGTAGTGGCATGCTGCATCGCAGCGGAATTTGGCAGGTACTACCGGGGAGGTAGCTCTCGCTCACATGTACACATACCCACGTAAAGTGACATCTTCCGTGTCGCCCATTGCTGGGAAGAGGACAACGCGTCGGCAAATAAATTATGCGGATGATTGATTGATAATGATTTCTCGTTTGCCTCTCTATACTATAGAAAAAGACAAGACAATTTAAAGTTTTCTACTTGAGGTGATTTTATCAAAGGGTCATAGTGGTTGGCCTTGGCGACACAGAAGTTGTAGCGGAAAGATTGGTGGGCCAAGCCCATTTTAAAATCGCTACAACACTAGTCAAGCCGTGAGCACAACTGCTGGTACTTTTATTATAGAGGAACAAACGGGGCTTTTTGATGACTACCGACGCCCATAAACATGCGCATAATTGCTATGCTCCTCCTACCTTATCTCATCCAATGGGCTACCGGCTACTCGAAAACCACACGAAATGGAAACGCAATGTCACGATACGGCAATATTTTGTGAGCGTGTGTAGCAGGAGGGGCCATTTCCGCTGCAATGCAGCATGGCACTTCATCATAATGAAGTATTTAAGAAGGGCGTGAGGCCGACAATAAAACTGTATATGTGTATAGTTTATAGTCCCATCTCCGTACAGAAGGCGCTGTGTAACATTTACTGCTGCGTTGCATTGACAACATTATTGTTGCTCCGTGCAATGAAGGTCGCGGACGAAGGCTGTTTCCATCCACTGATCTTCATATTCATATGTATATGAAACCACAACATTAAAATAATACATAGTTCAAACACAATATGTATTGAAACTATTAACTAACTACGCGACGCGGTTTTACTCGCATCGTATTAGAATAATCGACGGTTTTTTTTTATTTAGGGGGGAAATACATTGACGCACTGCTAACGGTCCTGGGTGGGATCCAATGGGTGGGTCTCGCAGCTAAACCATTCGGTTTACTCCGTGGAAAGTAAGTGGCTGTTCACACACGAAGTCCGTGCGGATCCCGCCTCAGATCTGTTCACTACAGGGCACTTCCTGAGACTGTGTAGTTGCAAGAATGTTGAACCACGTGATGTCGCCTTTGCGTTCCCGGGTTAAAGTCCAGGGTCGCAAGAAAGTGGTATTTGGATTTTAGAATTTTTGAGCGACGTTTCGAGATTAAAAATTAGCTGTTTTTTTATACAAATCCTCCTTTTACAAATTGAAAATTTTGTAACTCTAATAAACGACGGTAAGTTAGATAGAGGTAGATTTCCATCGCGTAAAGTCTATCCCAAAGGCATTCGTTCTTTTTGGGATAAAAAATATCGCGTATATCTTCGATCAAAAAAATCCGAATCCGAAAGCGAGTGGAGCTACATTTTGCACGAAGTAAAAAGTACCTCCACTCACATAAAGTCTATCCCTAGCCTTTTCTTCGCGCTAATGTCGGTAAGATCGATGGCTATGCAGATGTGTAGCTTCTTCGCCCCATTCTCTCACTGTCCACCGGCAACTCACAAACCGCATCCCGATCGTGCTCAATTCGACTGCAATTACGCTAATTCTTGCAGAAACAATCGTTTTTCAAAGATCTTTTTCACAACACCATCCAGTCATATTATAACATTATTAAAAATGGCGTGCGAGCCTTGAGCTAACGTTGTACGTTATGCGTGTGTGTAGACTGTATGTAGAGGCTAGCTTATGCGAAGAATGCTGCTGACCGATATGCCGGTGACACAACCGCACACACCAATTTCGCTGTCCACACTTCCCGCCATTTTTATTTGACTTTGACATTTTGAGGTCTTAAATTAAAACTAACACATCCAACATTAATTACACATCCATACTAGAATTGTATACACATAATAATAACGAATTATTTATTTATTTGTTAATACCAATAGTGAACAACAATAATGTTTTCCTCGTTTCACTAAATATTAATAGGTGAAGCAAATTTGGACTTTTTACGAAATATGCGAAGACGGAGGAGTATGCAATTTGGCACACTTATAATTTACGTGTAGAAGAAGTGAAGAACGCTAATATTTATATAATATACATAAAAAGTACCTTCACGCCTGTTATCCTCGAAGAGTTAGGCAGAGGTGTGCTAGTACATCCACAACTCGTAAGGCCAGTAGATATACTAGCACACCCACGATTAACCGAGGTACTGAGGCCCATGATGACATAGGTGGCAAGCCTGTGGCCACTTCGGGCACATTCCAATCCCGGACAATGTTATGCATGCTGAGAATAGTCTGAAAAACATTTTCATAATGGTTGCTCGACTTGGGGATCGAACCCGGGACCCACGCGGCTAAATGTCAGAGGCGATTATGATTATATTAGAGGCGATTATGATTATATATTACATTTTATAATTTTAATTAAATAAACCCGTATACACACAACGTTAGAACTTCTGTAGCACACAATTTGTGACACTGTCAAACATATTGTTATATACGACATTCAATTTTAATATATTACCTATAAAAAGGTTCTACAGTCAAGCTATATCGAAGTGGGTTTTTTTTTATAATTATGATTGAATTTCAATCACTGCGGGATCACTAGTCAATTTAAATAGATGTCATAAAATTCACACAGAGAGAGATGAAGAAAACAATCCACTTCGTGCTATCAATTGAAAGGAAGTCTTAAAACATTCCGTAAAAAAGCAGTCTTCTTAAATAGAGATGGAACAATCAAAGCCGTCACTACTGATATTTCAGCGTCAGGCTAAATTGTATATGGGCTGAGCAGATTTTTGAAAAGTGTATTGCCATGCTGTGTTGCAGCGGAATAGGGCAGGCATGACCGGGGAGCTACATCTCGCTCATATGGTACTGCCCTAAAGCGTCAGCTTGGCTGCGTATCCTGCGGCTTGTGAGTATTGGACCTCATTGGAGGGGAGGGGAAAAGAAGGACATCGCAGTCATACGAATGTTTGTGGCCGTCAGTAGTCATCATAACGCTCCGGCTACTTGTCTGTTCACATCCGAATGTAGAGGACCCACAGCCACACTACCACGTATTCCATAACCCGCGGCACGATGTGTATCGAGTATTTCTTTACTAGGAATATCATAGACTTTTAACTGTCAAACACGCCGCCATATTGCCCTTTAATATGGCGAGTAACGCAAATAAAAGGTTTGCAAAATTCACCGCTTGCAATTTGAGAATTTGAGTATTTCTACGAGCGAGCTAGTAGTAATTCCCTTATATACTAGCCAAATGCGGTTGCAATGAATCAAAAGCAATATCATCTTTAACCGCGCAGGTACATTTAACCCCTTGGAGAAAAATATATCCCGAGAAGGTCACCAATTCTTTTGAGACCTTTCAACTCCCTGAAGAGACGGAACTAAAAGTCAACGCATGTATTCAAGTAAGTCGTTCGTTTATGAGCAACACGTAATATGAATCATTCTACTTGCCCAATGCGGTTATAATGCAGCAAAAACATTTACAATACCTTTTTTAACCCGGTGATTCCTAGTACCAAGCCCATATAAAACCATTTTTTCTTTTCCATTGGGAAATGGTTATCCCGAGGTGGCCAACAGTTCTTTTGACACTTTTTGTCTCCCTGGAGAGATGGCGTTCGAACGAAGCGCGGAATAATAAAACAAGTAGTAATGTTAATGTATGCCAGATTGCAGCGTTACGTGCCAAGCAAGCTGAAGCGGAGCCAGTCCAGATCAGGTCCCATCATTACAGTCCATTTTGTTGTACTTTTAGGTAGAAAAGGAACACTAACGGGCTACTAGAGTCTGACAAATTGCGACGGCATTTTTATTGGCTTGGGGAAACGTATTGACGCCATCAACGGGCTTGGGCGTGGGCCAGTTAAGTGGGTCTCACGGCATATTATAGTGCCGAATATCCTCTGAAACCACCGCGAATGCCACCAATGCCATCACCGGTGTGGTGCCCCGTTGCTGTAGATCACCGGGTACATCGACGGCTAGTTACTCCAGTAAGGGGACAGGAACCACCTCAACATAGCGGTTGATCCCGACCACAGGACAAGACAGTGCAATGCATGAGGATCCCATTCGTTGCCTCTAGCCGCTTGCACTTCCTCCTGCTCCTTAGTCCCCCTTCTTATGAGAGGGGTACAAAGAACAGCACGGTCGATTCAATTGGCTTTACTCTAGATGTCTTTGGCCAACGCCACGAAAGGGTTTGAACGATGATGTGGAAGATGACATAGTCAATTTATACTCCTGATTTATGAGTGTGAGGTACTTTTGATATGTTAATTCTTTCGTTATTAAGGCATTTTTGCCAATTTTGTTTTCATGTCCCGCGACCATCTAACACGGATTCCTGTTGGCAATCGCTACTACCCTGAGAGACAAAATGAAATTCCCTCGGGCCTTTAAGCATCTTTAAGCACCCCGATGCGTCTAACCTAAAACGAAATGCGAAATAATAAACAAGTAATAAGTTTAACATATTCCATAGTGAAGTTATGTGTACATACCGACGTCAGACAGACGTAGAAATCCCGCTATTACGGGCCATTAGTTATATTTTGAGGAATTTTCCTGACGTCAAAAACTTCTCAATGGGCTACCAGACTAATCTAGATGACTAATCGTAGAATTCCCATCACTTGTATTATATAAGCGAGAAATACCATTGCTCTGTTGGTTTTTTGTTTATGAGCACGACTTTATATTAACCAATTTTCTTTCCACGTCCTCAGTCTCTCTGAAATGGATTCCTTTGGGCTCCTTACTGCTATGAGAAGGTCTCAAATTCCCTAAAACACGTACGTCCTCTTAACTTTCCTGTACCTTCAAACGAAGCGATATAACGAAACGAGTGTTAAATTTAGTGTAGTCTAAATTGCAGTATTATGTGCCAAACAATGTGAGGTGGAACAGACGTGGAACAAAGCGTCGCTATCGCGGTCCATTAGTTGCGAAGGTCATGGGTTGGTGAGATGGATACTGGATGCACAACTAAACGTAACGTGTATTATTTCATAACGCGGATCGGCAACCTTGACAGTGACGCCACTGCACATGTGGGGCTAGGGAAAGAGCGTTTTAGCTGCTACTTAGCAGATACGGTACTTCCTTGGATGTTTTCACTATGCTCTTGCGGATATTGCTCTATGCGAACGAAAGTGTCCAGTGCAGCTTCATCGGTTACCACAAGACACGTCGGGCGACGGTCTAGGTGAAATTGTGGTCGCTAGGGGACAGATTCCTTTTCCGCAGAATCCCGATATTTATTGAACACGATCCCTCACCCCACCCCTCAATGAGGGATGAGCTCACTCGCGTCAGCTAAAATTGGCCATACATTATCGTGGTTGGAAGAGCTCATGAAGCTAATAATGACGGTAGTAAGACTAGCGCGGGGTCGTTGTTGTTAGGTGGCTGGGTGTGCCTAAGCTGCCTATGCGCTAGATATGTATGTACACGTATGTGTGTCCAAAAGAATATTTGAAATCGGTGATAATTCTTTATTATATTTAAATACATTTACTTCAACTTAAGGAACACTGATTTCATTGAAGTTTGAATGAATACGAAAGTCAAGCTAAGTCGAAGAGGTTTTATTTAAATTATGATTGAATTTCAATCACTGCGGGATCACTAGTTAATTTAAATGGATGGTTGTTGGTCCCAAGACAAAAGCAGGTCTTCTGCTCATGCCAATATACCAATGGCACCGAGTTTGTCTTGGTACCAATTTCAAGCCTTTTAGTTAATGTTAACATTTCAGTGCGGTGTTTTGAGGATTAATATTATATGACTTTTCCACTTATTAATATTAAACAAGCTAACAAAATCAAGCTACGGCCTATGGCTCGCTGTTTTCCTGGCCACACAGGCGGGTGAGATCACCTTTCCTGTCGATGTATTTGTGATGTTTGCCGATCTGCTGTCGTCACACCACCGCGACCGGCCGCAGCGCGACTGTCGCGGCAACAGCCGAAGGATATCGGGATGAAAATATCCATCGTGTTGTTGACATGCGAACGTTAAATAAATATATTTGTATTCACTGTTTACTGTTTACTCAAGAGTTATACTCGATATAATAATTCAGAAATATTATTTTAAGGTTGTTTGGTATGAAGGATTCAACAATCAATAAAATATATTCTATAATTTATTCTATGGACAGTGAACACACAACGTTGGCTTAGCCTTGTTCTAAATACAGTAAGGACTTGTGTTACAGGTCAGGGTATAGACAACGGTAATATATTAGTTAATCGTTTTATAAATATAGGAAGTTTAACTTAATTATTTAAGAATTCATCGAGGGATATTTATCGAGCAATTCTATAAGCTTTATACCACGACGCGAAGACTAATAGGACCAGTGTTATGCGGACAAAAACCCTGAGCGGTTTTTGAACCCCAACATCTGGCGTAAGCACCCAGGTACGTTACCAACGCAGCCGTCTGTTACCAGGTGGTTGAGTGGCCAGCACAGTCTGCCACAGACGTGAGAACACAGAGAGTCTGCCACAGAGCAAAAAAAGTGTTGTAAGGACGTTTTCAATTTCTAGTAACATTTCGGAACAGGAGAGTAAGGTAATCACCACTGTGATAATAAGCCTTGCCGTGGCGGTGGGGCTCAGTAGCCTGGGGTGGATAGACTCCTTGGGCGAAGCTAATTAAACCCGGAGGAAGCGCTCTCGGTACCCCTCTTAAAAGAAGAGGGTACAAAGTTTAAACAGAAGGAGGTGATTTTGACGAGAATGGGAACCTCACCCCATTACACTGCCCCAAAGTTATCGGGGTTGTCTTGTGGTGCGGGGCAACCCAACTGTGAAGGAGGCGTCGGTCGAGGGACCTGAGGAGGTCCTGTTCCAGGTTACCTCAACAAATATGGCACTGATGGAATTCGCGATGGTTTTTGTGAATATTCGACACCGTAACGTGCCGCGAGCCCCACACACCACCTTGACCCAGGGTCGGTGAAGACGCGTAAATGCGTTTCCCCGCGTCAACAAAAAAGTAGAATGAGGTAATACAGGGTACACTCATGTCTGCGCAAACAATTATGCTGCACTATAAAACAGCCAGCGCTTACAAGTCGTCTCTATAAAAACGCCCGCCGTAGCAGAAATTCGAGTAGGACGTCATTACTATTAATAATGCATAGGTCCTATTAATAATCCTGATCTGGTTCCAGCCCGAGCACTGTCGGTCGGAATACCAACACCGGCTGAAGAAGATCGTGTATGACGTCCACCGCACCGCCAGCTTCAGCGCGGAGAACCACCAGAAGTACTTCGTCGGCCACATGGTGGTGTTCCGCATTCATTTGAATAAGGTACTATTAATAAGAACAGCTTATTTTAGGGTCGGCTTTACACCTCACATGTAGTGAGAGGTAGAGACGGTTGAGCTGGGCCGGAATGACCTGAGTGGAAGCTCACGTTCACATGTCACATTAGCCGGTGCCCCATTAGGTGGGGGATGTGGGTGAAGGAGAGCAAATCATCTAGATAACCATTATTCGTTCGGATATAAGGCAATTTGCTCCCCTACCCCGTGGCCTAGTGGGAAGCATGCCCAACCGTGTGGAATTCTGTATTCGAGTCACGGGTCGGACCAAAGTGTTATTAAGAATCGTCAATTCCTGAAGACAAAAAAGTCTTCGTAGTCAGTCGAACTGTTGAGGCTGGACTAGCGCCGCCAACCAGTATTAGGTCCCTCCGAAAAAAAAATCGTCAATTTCTAGTAGTGTCCTGCGCAGTGGGCTAGTACATATATATAAAGTGGGCCGCCGGGCCGTGGCCAAAATTCGGCTACGGCGACAAAATAGGCTCGTAGTACTGTAAAAAAAATATGACATCTTCGTCTCAAGTACTCATTTTCATATCTGAAAGAAGTTTCAGATGGAATCGGTTACACGTCTGCCTCTAGATAAGCTTCGGTGTTGCCGTAATGACCCCTTTAGTGATAAAGACCGCTCCTCAGCCCAGGACAGGCCAGATGTCAGGATGTGTCGTTGCTGACAGATCCGGGACACCTCGCCACGACGTGTCATGACTCTCACTATGGTTTTTAGTCGGTAGTAACACTTTGCTAAGGCACGTGTTAGAACTTACACTATTTCGGCGTAACAAGAGAAAAATCTTCTCTATTTTATCCTTCCCCTTATTCTACGTGTGAAGAAAAAGGTATTTAATCGACTGAAAATTTTGTTATAAATCAATTTTTTTTAAAGTTGACTAAAGCTAACTTCGGGGGGTCGGTTTTTCGTAACGAACGTGTGCGCTCATCGTAAAAATGTACTCTCATCATTTTTCCCAGCGCTCCAAAAGGAGTATAACTCCAAAAAAAATCATATTGTCCGGACGGACCGTAGGTACCATTAAGAAAGCTAACATAATCATTTATTAATCTATTTCAGAGCGAAGAATACATTAATAAGTGTGAAAAAGTGTACAAAACATGTGGAGTGCCGTGTGAGGTAAGCAATTGTCGAATCAAATCAAACATTCACGCACGTACAAACACACACAAACACACACACACACACACACACACACACACACACACACACACACACACACACACACACACACACACACACACACACACACACACACACACACGTGCGCGCACACCATCGCTTACACATTCATAATTCGTATGACAGAAGTTATTAATGATCCTCAGATGTTAAATTCCATTCGATTTAGATCTTGATAAAAAACGTTCATCATTCACAAGATTTAAAAATGCTACTTTTTATTCAGTTACAAAGTTCTTCGTCGAGATACGACTATATCGCCCTTAATTTTAAAAGCAAATTACGGTAATCACATTTTTAGCCCCAAGTCATTGAATGTAACACACCAACTTGCTCTATCCGACACTGGTTGGGCCAAAATCCTATTTCAACATTCGACATTATTACAAACGTTATTTAAGCAAAAGCGTGGTCGTCTAAATTACACAATAACGTATACATTCCAACAAGAGATGCTCAACACCCTGTGTAGTTAGGACACGGGGACGGCATGCAAGTTTTCTTGATGGAATGTGAGCGGAGCGCGTACTAAAGGCCAATAATTGCCGATTGAGACGAGACGTCTTTATAAAAAAGGCAAATTTTATTTTGGCATAAATCTTATATCTATAACTTTTCTTATGCCTTTTCAAGAATACTGTTTAAACATAAGGTAAAATCGGACCTCCATACAGGTATTGCTTACGTCAAAAGCAGGCATCTACGAGGTATGTGTACACGAAGAAAAGATACTGGAAAATAACTTAATAAGGCCCCAACATTTTCTCTAAGTAATTTAAATAAATAATTACTCGTATTTATTTAAATTACTTAGAGAAAATGTTGGGGCCCCAGATGTTAAAGAACATGGATGGTCCAGAATACCGCGGATGTTTTTGGGCGTCGGTTGTCATCAAAAGGCTCCAACCAGTCACCTCCATATAGATACTATAAAATATAAATATAGCTATAAACTACACGAAATGCGATAGCATAATTGCCACTTTGGGGCGGAGCTGTGGGAGCGAGTGGTACCACCTCGGACCGACACAGTACCACCTCCTTCAAGCATCGCACTACCTCTTACTAATTTATTCACCTTACTTTTCAAATTTCAGACTACACCGAGAGTTCGAAGGTGGCGAAGGTCCGCGATCAACGAACTCAACCGAGTAAAAGACGACATCGTTCATTCAAGGAGGTCGTACAAGGACCTCCTTATGCACTCTCGGAGGAGGTTGAACCACTTCTTTAAAGTGGCCAAAGATAGGGCTGCATTAGCCGCTCACAATTTAGATGAATGTGCACGAAAGGGTTAATTATATTACGTAGTACCGCCATGACACAGGGCCTCAAAACCAAAAGTGTTCCAGGGATAGAAGTGCCCTAAATTTAAAGTTTACTCGTGTATTTAAAAAAAAGGTGCTGACCCCCAGCAGGGTCCCTAAATTTATGTACAGGAACAGTCGAAGACTAGCTATGCTAGAGGCTATTCTTTACAATTGTTATACTCGCTTACCTAAAAGTGTTTAGTTCATTTAAAGAAGACATAAAAATAGTGTATTGTACAAGATCGATAGATTAATTGTAGTGAAATTTATTTAATTCCAAAAATCACTAGAACAGCCCACCAATCTTTATCTCTTACTTATTATAAAATACAGTCCCTAAAAACTGTTTTTCTATATTTGATCGATTTTCACTAAATCGACCTCATGCGTTTATCACCCTAAGATAGAGCGAATCCAGAGGAATGTTTTAGTGTATAATAAGCACCGGCTATTCACAAGTGAGGCTGATGCGGATAGCCAGTAATTAACATTTTAGTTCAAAACAAAATTTTGATATTTAATCTGTTATGTAAGACTTTATTGTCATCGGTACATGATAACAATACAACATTTTAAAGTAGAAGAAAAGAAAATTCGAGATTTCATTAAGTAAACTATTACATAGGTAATAGTTTTATACCCGGAAATAAAAAGTTTTAAGTATCTATTTTATAGCTACTCGTACCAAAAGCTTGTCAAAAATTAGTAGACTTTGCGCGTTCCATTTGGCGTACCTGAGGTGTGGTTTAATTCATGTTGGTTTTCTTTTGCGACGTCTATAATCAGAAAACTTAAGCCATTAGTTCTGGCATTCACCGGCTGTTCTAGAGATTAATTTTCATAACCAAGAAAGTTAGTGTGTTGAGACAACAAAAGCAGACATATATACTTTCCGGGGGTACCAAACATGTATTGAACATAATGGGTAACAATTTCTTTATATTTGAAATCATAAAAATCGTAAAAAAAATGGTATATGAATATTATAAAAAAATCATTTTAATAAAAATGAATAAAGTAAAGACTTAGCGTACAATTTGTGGAACGTTCGAGAAGAGAAGAATGGAGAAGTGTTGATATGTTTTTTTTAAACGATGTGTACAAAAGAAAGTGTGGAAACTGGTTGATATAAACAGAAATAGTCTATGATATATCTTTATATACTACTGTATGTTGTAGAAAAAAAAGATACCTAATGGTTTATTAGCATACAAACAATAAATATTTTGCAATAGTTAGATTATTGAAATGAAAAACGTGAAAAGCTTGTTGAGGCCACGCTGTGCTATATAATACGTATTTACGGCGTATAAACTTGCTATTT
Source organism: Eumaeus atala (assembly GCA_017140195.1). Classification (NCBI taxonomy): domain Eukaryota; kingdom Metazoa; phylum Arthropoda; class Insecta; order Lepidoptera; family Lycaenidae; genus Eumaeus; species Eumaeus atala. Next base: position 433,774 of record JAFELO010000079.1, read on the forward strand.
TGTTCTATAAATTTTATACAAGTAGTTTTGCCTATTGCTGAATATCTTCTTAGACAATTATAAGCAACTTTTGGTCAAAACAAAAGAAAGTAGATATTAATATTCCTTAATTGTTTATTAGCATTAATTTTAGATTTGGTTTAATATGTCTGACTTATGATCGGTTTAAGCAACGATTTCAGACTGAACTTTCGAACAACTAATTTTAAAATTCGAAATTCCGAATATGTTCTGTTAGAGTTAATAAAAGCTTGTATTTAACTAATAACATAGTTTATGTACTTAGATCCACTGTGATAGTTGTAATAATAAATTATTTAATAACCACTAAGTTGATAACGAGAAAGTACAATCAAAGAGTTTTATAACAACAGTTATTAATTTTATTCATATTATTGTAAAATTTTATAATAAACAAATAACATTATCGTCAACGATGCTTTTATTGGGTACCTGACCTACATTGACTTTTTATGTTCAACATATTGTCTCCAGTTCAATACACTTGTTGCTTATATTGTTACGCGAATACCTATCTAATTCATGTACACAAATGAGATTCATATATTTACGCGAGTACCCTCGTCAACAACCTGTAACCTGCGTATCAAGTCCCAAACTCAAAGAATGCATAGTCAAGGGAACCCTGGCCCAGAATATCACAATTTAGACCTAGGCTTAGTTAAATAGCTGGGGGACCCACTTAACTAAATCTAGGTCCCATTCTCTAGCAGTAGTTGTGCCTCTGCGCTCATGGCGGTCCGGGATGGGAACCTGACCCCGTTTAGAGACGACGTTGTAGAGGCAGTTCAAAGGCAGCAGGACAGTCCTCAAGGTGAGGAAGTCTGGCTTTCCGGCCGAGGTCAGCCTGTCGCTGATGGGCTGCTGCCTGCAGACCCAGGGCCCTCCAATTATAGCGGCTGAAGGCAAGGTTTTAGTAGGTATTGCAGCCCCGACTGCCGAGACACACGGTCTAGAGGCCACCCGAGCCCATATATATCATCCGCAAATGGATTCCCCTGCGTCACCAAATAAAAACAAATTGAACGGCTCTCCGTCTCTTGAGACCTAAATCTAATAGGTTCAGGGCACATACATAAAAAAACATAATCTACTAAATTTTTCCTTGCAAATCACGTAATACGTAAGACATAAACATATTAATTATTTTGTTATGTCAAGAATAACAAAAGGTTATCACATTTAATGTCTAGTAGGGTTAGCAAATAACAATTTGAGCAGACATTTTGAATGTATTTAAGTTTTTCAGATAGTATCCATATATACACGTAGTATGCATATTTTGATTGAATTTAAAGTTAGTTTGACATAACATGCATTTCGTAAGCATTACGTATTTTAACTCAAAGACCATTCTTGCTGTAACAACTTTCGCCTGCTTTGCGATTTGTATTGTTCTCCATGGATGTAGATAGGTACCATCTGCACCAAACAATAATTATAAAATAATATCGCTAATCGCTATTCAACCTCATTCATCATTATCATTCCTTATCGGTCCACTGCTGGACTATCCACTCGCATCCATCCCGAACCGGCTGCTGCCCGGAAATCGCTATTAAATGTTATAAAAAGATATCCGAGGTTTTGTCCACGTAAGTTTAGATACTTTCATGCACTTTGTTAACCTCAATTTCACTTCCTTAGAAACAAAAGTTGAAGCATTGTCTGTTAAATGATGCCTTGAACACATAGATCATTTCATACAAGATCTAAGCTTGTTCACAACAGCTGCCTTTGAGTTTCATGCAGCAATTATCAGTACACATAATTCACATAACTAGCAGCGCACGCGCCGTACTAACTGGGCATATATTTTTTTCGTCCACCTTAGTGTACATATCCACACAGAGAACATTTTATAGTTTTTTGAGATAATATACTCGTTACATAATATAGTACTAGTTTAAAACATTTCATTTTACTCTGTTGAAACCTCCCTTCCATTCTCGTAACGAAGGGCTCTTCGATACACATTGAGAATATTTACTTAATATAATATATTATGTTAGTTGACTATTAACAAGTTGAAAAGACTCACCTCCGTAGTAAGAGGTAGTAAAGAACGAACGGAGAGGTACCTCTTGTCACAAGACAGTGAGCAAAGTGACCATACTGTCGGAGAGTCTATCATCTTTGCTCAGCAGCGGATCCGATGTCGGCAGACGTGTGTGCTGACGGTACTGCTCTTGACATCTGGGATTAGCGCGTGTTCTAATTGTGGCTCAGCGTCAACTGTCGAGATCAGATCGATATGGTGGGGTGTTTGTTTGTGGCGGCGCTGTTTATGGGCGCCGCTTGTGAGGTACGTTTTTATTTTTTACTAGTTGGTGCCCACGACTTCATTCTAGTTTTCAACACAAATAACACCATATATGCCCAGGCCTATTAGCTTTACAACAAAAAAGTTTCATCCAGATCCGTCCACTAGTGCCGGAGATTAGCGTGTACAGAGGGATAATGTTTTTCTTTCATTTTTTCCTCTACTACTGTCTCCTTATCATACTTCTTTTTTTAATACATGTAATGTACAGACACATTTCTTTATTGTTTCATTATATGTATAGATCTACAGGTACGTAACCAAGAAGATACCGCACGATCTCATTTGAGATGGCGAGCATCCAAACAGGAACTCTTCCTTGGGACCTAGAAGCGAGAGCCCTGGAGAGGGATGTCAGACCGGGATACCGGGACCTCTTAACTCAGAGGCCATGACAAGACTCGGATGCTTTGCGAGGTATCCGTGTCCCATACACCCGGAGCCTACGTCCGAGCGCTAAGTAAAATCGTAAGCGTATCCATCCGGGTCGGACACTCGTCTTTCTAAACCATTCAATTGATACTTAAATAATCTATACCCACATATATAAAGCTAAAAAGCTAAAAAGAGTCCAAATGCCGTACATGGAATATGATCATAGTGAGAAGTTGACGGATAGGTGTATACGGGTATATGTGAATATTGAAAGTTGTCTGGGGATACTCAGAATGAAGAACACAGCACGTTCAGTCGTTCATAGCCTACACTATAGAAAAATTGATTCCTTGGTACCCCAAGGGATCAATTTTCTACCAGATTTTGGCGAGTGAAATCGCGGGGCGCAGTCACCAAAAGCTGTCACTCTATGTGATCGTTTTTTGCAAAATCTACTGATCGGATTTTCATGGGATCACCTATACATAGAGAGATTCTCGGGGAAGGTGTGTAATTTGAATGATCTTTGCAGACGAAGACGTTGCGGAGCCTTAGTTACCAATAATAACTTAACCTGTAAAGAAATATCTTACTTATCCCAGACAATATCGGGGAGCACCGAATCACCACTCCGTATATACGCCGACTTCGTCTCCAGTTCGCTGAAGTCGGACAGGCACGACCGGAGGACCATGCGCGGCTGGGCCGCAGACTTCCAGGTCCAGCAGGTGAACATCACCACTCGCTACCGGCTCGACATGATGAGGCATAAAGAGCAGAGCTTCCACTGGGCCGAAGAGAGCGTCAAGGTATTGGACGCAAGCAGAACTACGACTGGAAACGAACGAATTGCGCCAGTTAGTGGATATTGCAATAATGTTGTTATTAATGATGTCGTCCTAGCTGAATTTTGGCTACAGCTACCTCTATAGAGACACCCAATTGCGTAGAACATATTGTGTTGCACAAGTGTTTGCGTATGGAGAAGTGCACTCTATATTTCCTCAATCTCCGACTCTCTCTGTACCGGACCGACGCGGGACTTCACGACTGTGGTTGAACACACCACAAGACAGACATTAATTTTGTGATTATTTACAGTACTAAGCAATGTACTTTTGTAGATACCTTATTATCGAATTGGCAAATGAGGACTATCGGAGCATTAAAGGAGTTTCTCTTCTAGTATAGTGGATTTGATTGGTCACGAATCGTAACTAGTTTTAACTAATTAATCAGCTTTAAGTATTAGACTTAGATTTAAGTTTATAATTTTTTTCAGTAGATGTAAGGCTGACTCAATCTTATGATGTACGAGTACATATAGTATTTGAATAAAGATAAAAAAGTAGTTCGGTAGAATAAAATTTCTGTTATTTTGGCGTACCGTTAAAACCTTATGGACTCCACACATAATCTGTTTAATTGTTTATCAATTAGTCAAATTTATTGACCAATCAAGACCTATTGACATGGGGTTACCTATCAGATATCTGAATCAAATTCTCACCTCATATTCGGTAGATGTGTTGAATACACGTCGGCGAAATAATATATTGTAGCTTATATATTTCAGTGGCAAGAGTGTCTGCAACTGCATAAAAGTGACATTATGAATTCAGACAACACCTACTACAGAGCTGAAGGGGAGTGTCTCCGAGCTGCGAGTGCGGACGAGAGCAGAAAGAAACATGCTGTGCATCAAGTGCAAAAAGAGGTAGGAGCACTTGGACCCGGTAAACTACCTTCAAATATCTTCACGCCTATTATTCCCGCAGAGGTAGACAGAGGTGTGCCAGTATATCCAAAACTCGTAAGTGCACTAGATATACTAGCACTCCCACGTCCAGCCAAGGTACCATAACGTCATAGGTGGCAAGCCTATGGCCACTTCCACTCCCGGACAATGTAATGCGTGCTCAGAATAATCTAAAAAACATATAATAATAGTTGCCCGACCTCGAGATCGAACCCAGGCACCCATGCGGTTAACGGTCTTAAGAGGCGACACCCGCACCCTTACACCACACAGGCGATACCACCTGGTAAAATATAATAAAAAATTGAAAATTATCACTTAAACACCCTTTTTGTTAGCTTGTAACTAGCTATTTGAAGTCCGCTCTTACTTCTACTTTTTCTTTGACTCGAGGAAACGCATTTACGCGCCTTTCCAGGCCCTGGGTGGGGTCCAGTGGTGTGTAGGACTCGCGGCACATGATAGTACCGAATACCCACAAAAACCACCGCGAGTGCCATCAGTGCCTTCCTTGGTGAGGTGCTCCGGAACAACAATCATCAGAGCAACTCGACGGCTAGTTAGCCCCCTAAGGGACCAACTCCACCTCCACAGATTCAGTTTTCATTCGGTACTCGGTTGCTTCACAACACCGCTCAAACACCTGATCATAAGGCGAACCTGCCAGGATTAGAACCTGGAATCTACTGATGCATGAGTTTGAAAATCCTCACTTTGTTATAACGTAAAACCAATGAAATTAATCAGATTAAGAAATGGCGGAAGGCCTACCGTTACCTGTTGCGTCGGTGCCGAGCTGACAATCCCGGGGATGAGGTGGCTACGGGCGAATGCTTGGCAGGATATGTAAGTAAATATGTACAGTATTTTCAAGAGGTAGTATTGCATCCAAATTGGTGAAGACGGCACGCTGTAGTCTTCTCACTCACATATCTCCGGGGACCTCTCATTCGGACGAAGGACGGCAACGTCAGCTCCGCAGACGCAACAAGCCCGCGCTTTCGCCTACGCATGCAGATAAAAATATGGGTTTCTTGGCACGTATGGAGTTCACCAGCGACTCGTGTGTGTTCCAAAGATCTATTTTATGTCTTAAGACCTTATTGTTAAGTTTAAGAGATGATAATCTGGGAACTGTCTTCTTCTTCCTGTCTTGCTGTCGGGGTTCGGCTACCTAAACTATAGGACTTGACGAGTACCAGGCATTTGGAATGCCTTAATAATTTTTTTTTATAGTAAAGGGGGCAAATAAATGACCGAAGCTCTTTTACGACTACCAACGCCCAAGAACATCCGCATAATTACTAGGCGTTGCCTTCTCCACCAGTTACTCATAAATTACACGAAAGGCGTGACGGAAGATGTCCCATTACACCGGTATCATTTGACAGAGAGGTACCTCCCCGGTCGTACCGGACTAATTCCGCGGCAATGCAGCATGGCACCACCTCTCACAATGAATGTATTTATATCCAGATGAAACGAGACAACTACTACGAGACATTCCAGCGACTGCGCGCGCTGAAGATGGAATCGATGACGTCACTGTCCACACAGCTGCACGGGTCTGCGGCGCAGCTGCGGGACTGTTTGCGGGGCGCGCGCTCGCAGTACCTGAGCGTAGTGCGAAGTGTCGCAGATAATGTACACCAGTGTTACGCATTGAGAAATAAATCCCCTCGACTGTAATTATTCTGTTTAGTGGTGCTATAATGGAAACGAAAGTCTGACGCGGGTTAATTTCACTTCCCCACTGCGGTTCAAGCCTGTGGCGGCCTGGGGTAAACCCAGGCGAACCCAGAGGTGCATTTTGCACCATTCTTATAAGAAGATTGGGCTGAAGAGCAGTTACAAAAAAGCATCTCCTCCTCCTGGAGGAGATGCTTTTTTGTAAGCCTCTTATAAGAAGAGGGGACAAAACCCTCTTATAAAAAAGGTGAGAAGTATTTAATATGAAAACTGAAAAGTGATTTCGTGTCCAACAATGACAATACGTGACGTCATTTTCAGCGTATCTTTCTTCTCGCTCACACGCTTTTATAAAAAAAACGACATTACATATTCAAGTATTTATTATTTCATTGTTATTATAAAAATACAAAAATATATACACAATTAATTCTAAAACACATGGCAAATAATACAATTGAATAAAATTTATACACAATATACACAACATGGCATACAATTAGTACACTACACTTATTAAATACATAATACGCTTATTACCTTACAACTCAATGTGACTACACGTTCCGTGGCCTCGCCAGGCCTCTCAACTTCGCCACGTACTAATAGTGGCCTCGCGCAAAATATCTTTACGGACCGCCTTTGGCAGATTGAAAAAAATTAAAGGCCTGCCTGGTGCGATTCTACCCATACTGAAACAAGTCCAACCTACGCCACTGTCATTGAAAACTGAAACGTCTTACTAGGAATTAAAGTTTATTTTTGCATTAGTCTTGTAGCTTGGTCTGCTAGCAAATTTGAGCTTAAACAACTACTAGAACGGGTCACTTTCTCTTATCATATTCCATAATTCCAATTCATTTGTGAGTCTGTGTATGCCCTGGATTTTAAAACTTAACTTAGTACCAAAACACATTTTTGGCGTGTCGGTACTTATACACAAAAATGTTTCCTGGGGTGTATATTATTCATTTATACATGACGTGTTCTTGTGTTAAACATATACAAAAAATCCTATTCGCCGTACCTACTCTTTCCCAAACTTATAGAATTGTCTTAGATCACTCGTGTTGTAAACATGATTTCGAGTATCACGGAAATTTTCGTGATTTCATTTTCGTCATGTTAACATATCATTTCACTCTCTTGTTCACAGTAATTAGATAGTTTCATGATTAAATAATAAATACTAAAGTCTTTCATGATTACATATGATATGTGTAATCGTTTCTGTGCCTAAATCCTATCAGAAGTTCGGCTTAACGTAACGCAACCTACACCTGTATTAATATTAAAATATAATGATACAAAAATAAGAATGACATGAGAAATCGAACTTGTGATATTGCTACACTTTAATAGTACCCTATTATAGGTAGAAATATATTTTGATTTCTGTAAAATTATAAATTGATTATTTCACAGCATACCTAAATACACATTATTATGATACCTATTATAAATATTAATAGTGTTACAATAAATGCAGAGACGGGCAAATATCTTAAACGGACATAACATGGGCATGATATGAAGTGCCACTATGATCGTCTTGGTACATACACCGTGCATGAAATACAGAGCGCACTTTAGCTGACTGTCGCACATCCTGGTGTTAAATTAAGATATTTGATAACGTATTAATGACAATGGTAAATATAGGACAGTGAAGCTTGGTTGTTATTTGTATTACAGCCCAAAAAGTGCACATTTCAGCCACTAGGTGGCAGTCTGGACGCGCAGTCCCTGTATACCGCCCGCACCACCGATCAGAACTAAAAATCAACTTACATATGGCAGTATAAATACACCAATTTATTGATAACTATAGTATCTTCGCTGGGAGGCGTTCAAGTGTTACAATGGAACTTTCCATAACGTAAGAGACCCACCACCCTTTATTTCCATAGTACATATCAGCTCAATACTCTTAGATCGACAAAATTAATCCATTATGACTTCCAAAATAAGCTAAAATGTTAACAGATGACTATAAATATTGCAAGTAAATTTTTATAACACCCGCAACTAGGACAGACTTTTATCATGAAAGGTACGACAGGTTTTAACCACCACCCTGAAAATTCCGGTAAATAGTTGATCGCCTCCATCTCTTAATTTCCGATCCTTTTGTGATCCAGTCCGGGACTGATCAAAAGCAAACAAATACATATTTAAGGTAAAACTTTACAAAATCTATAAAAAAAAATACCATAAATGAAGTGGGTATTAAAAAACTTCTGGATCGTTTAATATCAAATGGTAATCACTTAGATTTCCCTAAGCAGAGATGGCGGCAGTGAACCTACTACTAGCGCCATCTATGCCCGTATAATACTTTTATTTAAAAAACATTTTATAGTTTTCGTATACATTTTTATACTAGCTTAAGATACGTTTCGTTTCTTCGAACATAAGTTGAGATAAGGAACAACTTCACTGACTAAATCAAACTCACTTTTAAATCACTAACGTCATACAAGTCATGAGATTCACAGCTCTATATACACGCAACATAAAGTTCACTTTGCAACTAATGTTTTATTTCTGAAACAATTAAAATTTAAAATTACTGCACAATACATGTAACCTAAATCTAATACTGTAAAACTGTGCTATCGTTGAATTATGCCAGACGTACTTACCTATGAGATCGAATCCCACTGTTATTAAGGGTCTGGAAGGCGAATGCCAAGTGTCAACCCTTCCACATATTCCTTCTTAGACTATCTATTTTAATAGTATAAGGAGACAAATGGGAAGTCGTGGATTTTTATAACTATTGACTGCAATCTATATAAATTTTAGGCAGATATGTTGCACTACTTCTCTATTACCCTTGTAATGGGCCACAGAAAACTGACACACTGTAATAGACGCTACAGCGTAATTGTCACCATGTGGCGGTATCACATGAACGAGAACTAACTCCATGAGAGTGCTGGACACGTTGTTCTAGCAGTGGCACGACCGCACACTAATGAATATAACAAAACAAACAATGTTTTACAATTTCGTTGGTACAACACATACACACATGTTTTGTGGCAAGGTGTGTTAGAATGTTGTCATGTTTTGTAATTAGTCTTATTAATCTGTAAATACATTATATCTATCTATTTACCATCATAGTTGCCCGAGACCCGCGCTCGGCCGCGGCGGTGGCTCGGGGGTATCCGGCGTCGGCGGCTTAAAAGTACTGCCCTAAAAATAAATAATAAATAGTATAAATCACACCTCGTAGACATGATGCTCTACCTCATTTATATATATATATATATACACATACGGACACCTTATTTACTCGTTCAATTTGTAACTGCTCTCCCCTTTCTCTTTCATTCTGTACTTTGTGAACTCGTTACATAAACTTCGTAACGCGATGAGAACGAGACACTTTACGTCAAGTGTCTTCCTTCTACCTTCCCATTTTGTTCATCTCTTTCGGTATTCCCTCGATAGAATTAATATGGTAGAATCATCATTCTATCCTATATCTTTACTTGCACATTTGCATGCACAGAGTGTAGGGGATTAGGGAATAGAGAAGTACACTTGTGTCTGCGCACACTTGTGCACTATAATTTGTCCAGCGCAGTTGACTAGTCTCGATATAGACTAGCCGAGAATCAGCTAGGAAGATTATTATTTGTATGCAACGTCGGTAGCTACCACCAGACTGCCTGTTGACATATTCTGTTGTAGAAAGGTGTACCTGGAATCCCAGCGCCGCCTCCAACGCTGACGGCTCACGCTCCCGCAAGGTGCCGTACTCCGTGCGTCCGCCCGCAATAGTGGCGTACGTGTTGTCCGGCACCAACTACACATTCAAACATTCATATTTATTCAAACTGGTGATCTTTATACTAAACGAAATTCGAAATATAAGGAAAATTATTTCGATTTGGAATACACATTTGTTTTTTGTAAAATAAACAGTGACGAACGTATAATAAACGTACAAAAACGAATAAGACGGAGAATGCCCTATTGTCTCTACGCTCAAATGGCATTTATTCTGTTTGACAGTTGAATAATGAAAGAGTTAACAAAAAGCGTGTAATACACAGTAATTACTCAGAAGCATTTTTATTTTCTCATAATATTGATGCAATAAATAATGTATGTTTATGCATCAAAAATAAATAATAATATTATTATTTATGGTGCTTTTTGGGCTCCTTCTTACAATATTTTTAATTGCGCCAAATATTAATTCATTACCTTCTCGCGATTTTCTTAAAGACTTAGTTAGTTAGTTTTTGCCTCACTTTAGATTTCAACTTCGGATTCAAAAAGAAACTTGAAAAGTGGGAAAATATGACGTGAAATTTAACATCTGGCAACACATGTGTCCGTAGGTAGCAAATGAACCAGGCAACATTGCCCAGTGCCGTTTCTTCGCTCTCTAGCTACCTACGAGACTAGACACTTAAAAACTGTTCTCACATTTTCAGCAGTCAATTCTCTCTCTTTCTACCCACCTCATTCTCTCTTTACCTAACTGCCTCTTTTAGTTATCTCTTACCTGCGGCTGGTCCTGCGCCTGCTCACTCTGGTCTCCGAACACGTTCATTGTGAGCTCCTGCTCCTCGTAGGGCCGCAGCTTGGTCTCCAGCCACAGCGGGTTCTCCGTGGTGCTCAGCTCCTCCAGTATCCGCCGCCTGGCCAGACTGTCGCCTTTGCTGGACTGCAGCGATGGCGGTGGTATTACCCTGGAAATTAAGTTAAGATGTAGTCATAATGTAGAAAGTGAAATTATACTTAATTTATTCCGGTTTGTGAGAAGCCGGTGGGCCATTGGAGAAAGTGGGGGGGGGGGGGCGTATATTAACATGACGTTCAACAGCGGCAACCAGAATGTACAATAAATCCAATGTTTGTACTATGTATCAGACCACGCATATCGACGGCCAAAAGTTCAAAACATATCACGTTCAGGGCATAAGAGACTCTTTTGTCGAGATTTTACGAATTCACTGCGATACGACACCAATGGAACCAAGATATTAAAAAAATGGTAAAAATGGCATCACTTTCGTGGCGTGGAGATTCCGGGCGCTTACAGATCTTGACATCGACCTTATATGACATCATCAACGCTAGCCTCACAGATGTGCAAAGTGAAGAACTTACCAATGCTTAAGGCAGGCGCACACGACGACGAAAGTGACTATGCCCGTGAACAGCACGATGAGCAGAGCTATGAGAGCGGCCAAAGCGGGGTCAAAGCTGTCCGCCGCTGTAAAACATAAATAGAACAACATTACTGTGGCTTCCTTAGTCAAACGGTGGTGTAATCAAATGCTAAAGATTGTTTTAATTGATTATTGAAATACATAAAGAAGCTAATAAGCTATTCTAAGCTAATTCGTTGCAAATTCTACTGTCATCTTCAGATAAACATTCATTTTTGGAAATATGAAAAATGAGATCTTTCATGCATCATCATCATTATCAGCCCTTAACGGCCCACTGCTGGACATAGGCCTCTCTCAATGAACGCCAAGACGACCGATCTCCAGCTACTAACATCCCCGACCGGCTACTGATCGTCTGCCTACCTAGTGAACGGTCGACCAACACTTCGTTTTCCTAAACGCGGCCTCCACTCCAGAGCCTTGCTGGCCCATCTGCCATCTGTTCTGCTGAGTGTGTGACCAGCTCATTGCCGCTTCAGCGAGCCTATTCGTCGCGTAATATCGGATACTTTAGTCCTCTGCCTCATGACTTCGTTACGAATTCTGTCGGACAAAGAAACACCCAACATGTGTCGTTTAATAGCCCGCTGAGGTACCACAAACTTGCGGACCAGTCCTCAATTAAGAGGCCATGTTTTGGCCTCGTAGATCATCACGGGGAGAACGCATTGGTTGAAGACTTTCGTCTTCAAACTCTACGGTATAACCTTCATGCATATTTACACATAGTGTAAATATTAGGCGCCTACAGACATTTACACATAGTGTAAATATTAGGCGCCTACAGACATTTACACATAGTGTAAATATTAGGCGCCTACAGACATTTACACATAGTGTAAATATTAGACGCCTACAGACATTTCATTATTTTTTTTGGGGTTGACGTTCGTCACAGTTCTCAATTTTCACATTTCCGAAAGTAATTTTCTACTTGAAAATGACAATAAAGTTTGCTACAAATGATGGTTAGAGCTCACCTTTAGAAGAAGCGCTGGCCGCTATGAACGTCTCCACTCCGTACTGCTGGTACACGTCCTTGAGGTCGTCGTACTTGGAATCGATGGTCTGCAGCACCTTGTCTACCGATAGCACCTGGTACGTGACCGGGTCCACCGCGTGCATGTGGATCTCGCACCTGCAGCAATTAGGAAGTTTTTAGGGGTCTTTATAATTAAAAGCTTTGGACTACTGTGCATCGACAGAGATCTGTATCATGCAAAGTTTCTACTTGGTGTTTTCTACAGTCCGTTCCAACATGTCGATTATTTTTCTACTTCACTATGGATCAATCCACAAACATATATGCACATACAGTTCAGTGGGTGACTTCAACACTTCTATGCTAAGTATTGGTTATTTAAATGTTCGCCAGAAACATATGAAAGTAAATGATGACGTTTCAGATTGGTGTCTTACTGCCACAGGTTTACACTTCCTGTTAACTTTTTTTCTATTCGTATCATACTTAAATTTAGTCTATACAATTCCATTTCTTATTTTCAACCATTTGTTACTGTAAGCACGGCCCTATCTCCTTGCAAAAAATCTTTCATGTGGTGGTTGCCTGGCAGATATCGCTTTAAAGCGATTCTACTTTGATTTTTAGAGCCTTAATCATCTTGTCATAAGCAATTTTTAAGACATGTATTAGAAATATTCATTTATTTTCATTTCCTAATGTGTAGTTGAGTTTTTTCAATCATCTGACCTAGACGGCTTCCCGGAGTCTCCGCTTTGGCACTCTACCTTATGGGGACTCTACCCAGCAGGAGACATATGATGATAGTACATTATATAAGTTACCAGTCGTCGTATCTAGTATCGTGGTGCACGAGCGGCAGTGTGCGCGCGGGTACTAGAAGCGCGCCCGCCGCCTCGCCCAGACGGCGCCGCAGAGACTCTGCCTCCGGTGCTCCGCCTCTCGAAGACACGCCCCCGCACGCGCGGGACACCACCATGCGGATGAGGGAAGCGTGCTCCACGATCCATACCTACAAATTACTATAGTTATAAAGGGATTTTCTGCATAGTCTTAGTAATCTCAGACCCGATTCGTAAAGTATTAAGGAGACAATATATAATCCATTTCCAGGTATATTTTTCATCTCAATATGCCGCTTATAAAATGCGTACAAAGTAGCGGGTAAAATCTAGTTTTATATAATGTAGCATATTACATATAGTATTGCTTGCGTGCTGCGATGGGGCGGGGCTTGCTCGTGCGCGCGGATCTCCAACGCAAATCGGTCGCGTGCGTACTCAGCCAGCGCGGTTGCCGATGATACCACTCCTGGAAAAAAAAACAATGTTTCGATTATTACAAGAAGACTACGTTGCATTTAACGTAGTAAAACTTCGAAGCAGACGAAGAAGATCTACATAAACTTATGTAATTGGACAAGGTTGTGCCGTCAAATCCAGCCAGTACGGCCGGGTGATTCTTCCTCCAAGATTTTTGTGAAGATGAACAACGTTTATGAAACGATGGTGGTCAATAGTCAAAGACGACTATCGACTCCACTCTGTTCATAATGCAGCAAAAAGGAACTATTGCAGATGCTATATATAAACAAAGGTGATAGATTTGTCACCACTCACCATCTTGGCTGATATTGAACGGAGAAGGCACTATGCTGCCGGAGGACTGCGAGTCACCAAACTTGTAGAGGTTGGAGGCCGCTATCATATAGACGAGCGTGCCGTTCTCAGCCAGGTCATGGTCCTCCGCCACCACGGATATGATGGGCTCGTTAACTCGCGCGGTGTGTTTCACGCCTGGAAGAATATTATTTAGGCTCAAGTGATAGGAAATTAACTGGTCAAGTAGGAGTCGACACGTCACTGGCGCTATGCCAGCGGGAGTTGCGAGCGTGACAACTAATACATGTTGACTAGCTTAAATCTGCGGTTGAATACACTTATTTTGTATAAAACAATCACAAATACAACTTGGTATTTTTTGTAAGATCTCAATGTTTATTAGTTACATCCTGTATCTGCATTGTATAATCTCACATCTTGCCGAACTTCATGGTTTTAAGTCACTGGGATGAACCCTTGGCTTACTTGACCGTAGGACAACCAAGTGACGTGATTCTGGAATCACTTTTTTTTGTAAGACGTAGTGCCATACTGCACTGCATTTGAAGCGGGCCGATACGACCAAGGAGGTGCCTCAAGCTCACAGACACCGCTGTGAATTGATGAGTACGCTGTCGCGTTTCGTGTAGTTTGTGAGTGGCCTGTGGCACTGTGGTGGGGGAGGAGGAAATGAGGGCAACACATCGGCATAAAATCACTAATGCGGAGGTCTATCGGCGTCGGTAGTCGTCCAAAGGCTCCAATAGCTCGTTTCCTATAAGAAAATTCAAAACTATGAATAATGCGACCAAAGCTCACCGGTGTAGTAAACCTTCCTAGGGAACACCGGCTCGTTGTCGTTCTCATCCAGCACCCGCACGGTGACGCTGGCGACGGCGCTGTCGGAGCCGTTGTCGATCGCGTTGAGCAAGGCCGACGCGTGCTCCAGCAGCGGACTGTTGCTCGCGTATACGGTCAGGCTGTACTCGTCTTGCTCCTCCCTGTAATGGCGGCGTTTACATTGGCGTAGTTCGTAAGCAGTGCCATTTGAAATAGAGTTTACAGCTGAGGGTGGGACGGAAGGGAGGCATTAGAATTAAGAACGGTAATAAATCTACACATATTTTATGGTTGTACATGTATCAGTAATAGCAAAAAAAAAAAAAAAAAACTCGCAAGTCTAAGTTTCAATTTCTAAGGAAGTAATTAATATGAAGCTTTTCCGTGATAGTTAGGACTTGAGTATCCAATTGCTTCTTGATTTTTTAATAATAACCTGTGAAACCATGAAACGCTCTACCTCTTTTTCATTCAGTACATCACCATGCACTGTCGTAAAAATACAAATAAAAACTACACTAATCCCAGTGTTCAGGTACCTGTCGAATGAGATGTTGGCCCGTATGATGCCTTGGGTCCTGTCCACGGTAAAGGCTCCCTCCTGGTTGCCCTCCAGCACGTGGTAGTATATCTTGCCATTCTCGCCTGAGTCTCTGTCTATCGCCTTCACGGTACCTGTAACAAATTGTCAGATACTTAGCAAAGTTGTATAGCAGATAATACACAAAATATTGATTATTTTGTATTATCTGCTATACAACTTTGCTAAGTCTCCTCTAAAAATAGTAACCTCTAAAAATAGTAAAACAAAAAAAAAAGAATATCCCATTAAAGAGTAACATGAATGTGAAGGAGAATATTTAAAAATGATGCGGGGAATTGGATGGGGTAAGCTGTTAAGGGATGACAGTTTCCCACATTTTTTGGTAAAATTAAGACCTGTAGAAAAAAGTCTACAAAGCGCGGCGTCGTGTCCTGGTCATCCACCAGCGAAACAGTTTGGACAGTATCATACCGACGATGATCCCGGGCGGCAGGTTCTCGCCGACGGAGAAGCTGTGGTGGCGGACGGCGAAGCGCGGCGCCGTGTCCTGGTCATCTACCAGCGCCACCGTCAGCAGCCGCACGCTCTCGAACTTGGCAGGGGTACCGTTGTCTTCAGCGGCTACCACCAGCTGTAGAAATCATAATACGTTGTATCCACAATTTACTTCAAAACAAAAATAAATCTTGTAGGCGCTAAACCATTTATTGTGTACGCTACAATACGTGGGTATTGTAGCGCACTCGAATTATTCTAGAGAATAAAATATTTGTGTGTTAAAATTTGTACATTAAATTTTATACTTCGATGAGGCCCAGCCTGTATGTACCTGTGATTTCACTCAATGTTATACATCCCATTCAAGGACTAATATGTGTAGTTTCGGTATGACCGTCAATGAATTATTAATAACATGCCTAACTAGTATTAAACATGTTGCTAATGATTATTCTAGATAAATTTTGTGAATCTCCTATAGTAGAGGGGCAAACGAGCCATTGGTTCGTCACCAATTTTGATATTACCGACGCACGTGAATATCCGCATTATACAAGCATTATCCTTCCTCCTTCCCTTCAATGCCATCGGCTACTCAATAAGCGCAGTTTGTCACCTAACGGTCATGCCGGCTCAGTTCCGCTCCAATGTAGCATGTTAATACCTTTTACTGCCACTACCCTAACTAAGAACTAAATAATTTGACAACAAACCTGATATTCTGACTGCTGCTCTCTATCCAAGAACGCTTTGATCCTCAGTTCTCCGGTCTTCGGGTCCAGTCGGAAATTTTTCGTCTCGCCCACGTTCTGATTGTCCACCTTTAAGTAATAAGACACTCTGCCGTTTTCGCCCTCGTCATCGTCTTTCGCTAGGATTGTGGTCACCAAGTAATCTGACTGGACCGAATGCTGGAACAATAAGTTAATTAACTTAATAAAATCGGCGTCAAAACATGCTTTTAAACTGCATGTATGAAAACTATTGGATGTCTAAGTCAACGCGAATGTGAAACGCGATAAATCAGGGTGAACTGACCAAATGACTTCAGTCCATCTGTGACCATGGTTGCTGTAAAGCTTCTGAAACGTCGGGCTAGTTAAATAATTAAATAAACCGCGATAGAATCCGTAAAAGTAGTTTTATTGTAAAAACTATTTTATTCAATACGTCATAAATTTAACATAACATATCAGAGGTCCCTTACATGAAGACATGTAATTGCAAAGCCAACAATTTGCGCCCGTGTCAAGCGAGTGAGAGGTACCTCCCTCCATCAGCTCACTTGTGGCAATTCCACTATGTATTACAAAATAGCTAATTATGTATCCTTTTTATATTCGCATGTAGTGGTTTTGAGGTCGAGGTGGGAGAGCCACATTTCATTTATTGTAACTCTTTAACACCATGAAATATTACAGCTTATTATAAAATGACATCGAGCTGTTTTTTCATCTTTTTACTAAAAAATCACTTCTTTGTAAAGCTTTTGACGTTACTTGTTTCTACGGGGTAGTCTTGGGTATCCCGTAGAAACAAGTAACGTCGGGTGCTATAGCTGAATGGGCACATACCTCCGGGACCTCGATTCGCTTGTCCATGGGCGGCTGCTCGAACTCCGGACTCCGCTTGTTCACCGCCAGTACGGCTATATCCACGCGAGCGCGGTCGGCCAGCCCCGCCCCGTCGCTCGCCTCCACCGTCACCGTGTAGTGCGCGCCGCCGCGCACCACGCGCGCCGGGTAGATGATACCGCTGGCCGCGTCAACAGTGAACACACCTGGAGTGTACAAGGGTATTATAGATAATGAGGACGACCCTATTGCCCGTCGATATAGAGACAGCGCATTGTATAATGGGGCTACTAATAGTTTTCTGTGGTAGTTACATACTGTTTACCCATCTGCGGGAAACAGGTGTATATTCACCTATCAACCATGTACCATCCTAGATGCCTCGCCACAAGTACTCAATCAGCTCTCGATTATGATCGATTTCGTCAAACTTAGCCAGGGTTACAGATATAGTTTAGAGTTAGCATTAATGATTACAAGATGCCTTTTTCTTTTTTTTTTCGGAGGGACTTGCTACTGATTGGCGGCGCTTGTCCAGCCTTGGCAGTTCAAATGACTACGAAAGACTTTTGTGTTTTCAGGTTTAGGAAGACGATAGGGGGACAGACCCCCTCTTTTCCCGCAGATGGGAAGAGACAAACCGGAATTTTATTGTGGGCGTTACCCTATGGTGATTATTATTGGGACCGAAAAGGGGGAAACGGTCTCCCTCCCCACACTAGAGGGACGGCGCGCGCACGACGCCGTTTAAGTTGCGGTGTCGTGTATAAGGATAATTGAGCTCGTTTAATGTTTGGCTTATCTGAGGAGGCCGGCCATCTCGCGCCCCCCCCCCCCTCTGACGGGAGGGTTTTATTTTCGCTAAAAATCGACAAAGCCGTGTACTTCATTTATTTATTATTATTAGAGCTCTCTACAGTTGCGTTATTTTATTTCTACAAATCTAAGCTCTCAACTTACGGATTCGAACCCGGGCTCGTTTCCGTAACCGGTGTGTGAGTTTGTCATTCTGTCAGACATATGTGTTATAACTGTGTCATTATATGTAAGATTTCATCGCTCAGCCGGTACGAGCGGTGGGTATTAGTGGCCTTGTCCTGGTGTGGCGGAGTTCTGTGCAGGGAACATATGTGCGCCCACCGATCGACCATAAGCCCCCCTATACATCGCCAGACGAAGTCGACCAGCTCCCTCCATCTTCTCTAACAGCCCGGTCCCCTCGCGTGTACCATCCATGTCCCTTCACCTGCCTCCATATGCTGTTCTGTCCCTTCACCTACGTCCATATGTTCTACTGCTATTCTAACAGACCCGTCCTCGGACCTGGCTCCGTCTGTACGAACAGAAATCAGTCCCCACCTGGATTCGTTGCTTTATTGTCCCCCCATCTCTCTCCGTCTGGTCTACGGTCCCCTCATCAGCTCCGTTAGTTTTACCAGACCCCCAACTGGATTCGCCTGTTCCTTTATTTCCTCACCTGGCTCCGTCTGCTCCACTATCCGGTAATGCAGCTGCGCGTTGACTCCCTCGTCCTTGTCCTCGGCCAGCACCTGCAGGATAGTGGCCGGGGGATCCAGCTTGATGTTTTCTGTGATGGTGCTCTTGTACACCTTCTGAGTGAACACTGGTGGGTTGTCGTTTATGTCCTGAATTTTGACGTGCACCTGAAAAAAAAAATAAGGGCCATAATGAGGTGTTTCTATCAAAGACACTTATTAGGATTTTAACTGGTAAATAAACTATTGTGTCACTTTGTTCTTAGACTCGTAATGTACTAGTTCTATAGTATTACTAGTTTACCAAGTTCGTCGCGCCTTATTTTAGTCCAAAGAAGCCATTTGTTAAACAGAATAAATCAAAGAGTATACAAATAACACTAGCAGCACCCCGTGGTTTGATCCGCGTAACATTGTAAAATTCCATATTTCCACCCACAGAGAGAGCTCACTAACACCACGAAAGAAACCTCTGTACCAAATTTCAAGTCTAGTTTCGGCTGTGCGTTCTCTATCAGTACACAGTCACTTGGTCACGGAGGGGTTTTACAAATTGTATAGATTTACTTTAATGTTAGTAAGTCGATAAATCATGGTCTAATGTTGTAGCCAATGTTGTTTGTGCAAAACAACATTTGGCTATTGTTTTCGTATATTTACGCGAATGTTACTCAATGTTGTTCTTTAGATTGAATCACCGTCATGAACGAATATGCCTTGTGCTGTCCTATTATACAATAATTATATATATGACAAATATAATATTAACATATATATA
>JAFELO010000079.1:453492-463856 GCA_017140195.1 Eumaeus atala
TAATAATATAAATAAATAAACAGATTCATAAATCTTCCCGGAAGCAGGAATTTCGTCACCGAACGTATTCATTCCACAAAACAATCTAAAGAAACGCAATAAAATCTGTTAAAGAGGCACAACAGTGAACATTTGGCTATGTTAAAACTGAAAGTGTTATATAAACAATTAAGTCGAAACCGAAATTGGGCTAGGGAGACATTATTTTTATACGCTAGCATGACGTCAGTTATTATTATCGATGACGTCAAACTTTAACGTCACGGGTACAGATACAGTTTAAAGTTGGGCTACTATAATATACTACAGTTGCACTTTATAGTTAAGTTATAAATTACCGGAACACTTGCGGTCTTGGCCTGCTGTGGCGGCGCATTGTCCGTCGCCACAACCCTGAACCACACGTCCGTGGTGACCTCTCGGTCGATGTCAGCGCCTTCCGCCACAGTCACCACACCGGTGGTGGGGTCGATCTTAAAGAGAAGCGCCTGGGCCCCGCTGAGACTGTACTTCACTTGACCGAATTCGCCTGTGGACAAAGGTTATTCTACATACCCAAATAAGTACAGATTAAGCTTGTTTAATGTACGTCCTTAGCCAATCATGATCAAAGTAAAGGTACAGTCAATAATACGAATAACGAATATCGTGAAATTGAAATAAGAAATCCCGTTCGAAATATATTTTAATTAACCTAGAGAGACACTCGCGCTATCAGGTCGAATACAACGACACATATAGGCTAAAACTTTGCCCTTCTAACGACACGATTGCGTCAGAAGAGGGGCTAAGTTTTTTAACAAAGGCAGTAATGTCTATACCTTCATCAGCATCATCAGCATGCACAGCGATCACCTCCGTGCCCGCCGCCGCGTGCTCGGGCAGCTGCGCCTCGTAGTTTCCGCTCAGGAAGCGCGGCGGTTCGTCGTTGATGTTGTTGACGTCTACTAGTACCGCGGCCGTCGCGCGCCGCTGCGGCACGCCGGAGTCATACGCGACCAGTGTGAAGTTGAGCGCGTGCACGCTCTCGTAGTCTATGCGCTGGGCAATCTTGACCACGCCTACATGAACGTAAACGTAACAATAATATAATTTTATTGACGACCGGCTGGCTCAGTTGGAAACGTGGCGGTTAGTCCGCGTGTTATGTCAGCGGTCGCGGGTATGAATCCCGCCTAGGTCATAGATGTTTATATACGTATTATATGTATTTTTACAATAAAAATCTTAAATATATAAAATTTCCTAAATTTATAAAAAATATGAAATATATTTCCGTGTTCAGTACCTGTAACACAAGTTCTTTCGGTTCTTAGCAAAGGATTAGGCTAAAGTGGTGTGATAAGTCCACAGATATTATTATTAATTAAACGCGAAAACAATATCAATTACGACGCACTGTTCTTCGCGCGTCTTTGTACACGCCGGACTCGTACACGACCTGTGCGAAGTAGTGCGTGTACGCTCTCGTATTCTGTGCGTTGGGTGATCTTCACCACGCCCACACAATAATGTAATTATACGCGAAAATAATATTAATTATGACGCAATGTTCTACGCGCGTCTTTGCGCAAGCAGGAGCAGGAGAGGAGAGTAATATATGCATAAAGTTAAAACGCGTTTCAAGTCGAAAGAGAAAGCAAGTATGTTTTATTCTCAGTCAATTCTCTCTGCGCATGTGAGATAAGATCGACAAAGACAGTAAGGAATTTACTTCTCTATTAACCAACATGGCCACTCGCCATCATATGCCTTCCCCATATCAATCTATATGACCTCTTTTGAGTATATGCGCAGATCACTCCTACATGTACGTAAACGTAATAATAATTATTACACGCGCCGGAGTGAGCGTGTGCAGTTAGTTTACGCCCTGATTCGAGTAATACGTACATACAAGGTTGCTGTTTAGACAGAAAAGCGAAAGGACATAACTTGTGATTAAAGGTTACTGTTGGTTAAGTACCTGTAGCGCTATCGATGGTGAAGTACGGACTCGGTGGCTCGATGGTAATAGCGGCTATGGGCGTCTCCCGGTCCGTCGCCGTGAAGGTGGCCAGCACGCTGCCGGGCGGAGTCTCCTCAGGGACACTCAGCAGGTACGCGGGTTGACCGAATACGGGCGCGAAGCGGTTTACATCCACAATGTTGATGATTAACTCGCCTAGAATGAATGCGTTACATTTAAAAAATAAAAATATGTAAGTTGGTAGAGAGAGATTACGCGGGTGTGTTGTCCGCTCTCCGCTTACACACTTTTACCTCCTTTTCTCCTGTCTTGGATGGTCTACTAACCAAATAAACACAAGCCACACGCCGCAAATAACGCGGCGCGAGTAGTCCAGGAACTACTGTATTTCAGTTTTGGCAAAGGCGTCAAGTGGGAATTTCGTGAAGCTCAATCGATATATCGTATAATGGTTTACAGTTGTATAAGGAAGTGTTACGAACCTCTACTTCAATACGGTGGAAGAGCAGAAACTTTACACGTGGTAAAATTATGTTTTTAGTTATTGCGAATAAAAGTTTACCATACTATTATAGTGACCACAAGATCTATAATAAAAATTAAAATCGCCTGATGAAATCTTGGTTGGCTTTATGACACACGTGAACACACAAGAAAAACATAAACTTTGACGTGATAACGGATCTCTAATTGATCGGGAAACGCACCACCCGATGAAGTGATAGAGACTTTTGTTAGGCTCTCTCGCTGGCAGGCTCCGCCCATTCTGAACATTACTGACGTGGGACGTCACCATAACGTCTTTAGTTCTTTCTTTCTTTCTCAAGCAACTAGCCTTATCGGTTTGCAGGACGTTATCACGTCAAAAAGGATGAAGCTAATTGTGAGTATTGATGTCTACTTTGATTAACCAGTCCTGGTCAAGGTTGTGAAGCGACTAACTCGGCAACTCACCATTAGCCCGCTGCAGAGTGGGCGCCGTGCTGTCGGTGACCGCCACCGGCAGCGACACCACAGCCGCTCGCTCACGATCCAACTTCTGTGCTACCTGTACCGTCCCGTTGGGCAGCACCACGAACCAGGAGGCCATGCCCGCACCTGCCACCTGCAAGGGATAGGAAAGACATAAGCATAATTAGTTATATGCGCACGTAAGAAGTTAAACCTCATCCGAGACCTGGCAACTGTCAGATATGACAATGACATTCATCCCGATCCGAACCTGCACAAAAGATAAACTTTAAAAAGCATAGATATAGTACTTTTTTCATACGTGTACTAAATGCTAAACAAATATGGCGTACTTCCGGTCAACAACAATAAAGATATGAATAATTACAATGTGGCAAAGTGTTGCGACAGAAAGAGCAAATATAAAATAATGAGTGGTAATATTTATTTAAGACCACTCATTATTTTCTCGTCGTCGTCTCGAGTCGTCTTGAATATATATTGTATCGCCCAGTAATTGATAAGGGACGAAAATTCGTAATTTTCGTGTTGGGGGTGTTTGTTTATACTTTAGGACACTATGAAAAAAATGTACTATGCATAAATATGCAAGTTATTACTATATGTATAAGCAGTAACTCTGCATTGTGGTAGTAATAAAATAGCCATTGCTTAGGTATTAGTACAACTCTGTTACATTATCTGTAGACGTTGCGTCGATGATGTCACGTCGACGCTCTGTTACTGTGCGCCGGCGTACTGACCCAACGAAGCGAGTGCGGAGGTGAAAGGGAACGGGAAGGGAGAGGAATTTTCTGTATTACCAAGAGTGAATTGATGCACTGTATTTGTTAACTTTACACTATATAGTCACTTTATATAATTTTAATGACGTCAACACCCGCGAACGTTGGCACCACCATCCCGAGCGCTATGTCTACGGACAACTCGCACGTTTTGTAAGTGCTATCTCCTTCACCGACTCGGCACTACCCGTGAAATTCTTGCCTAACTCCATCCCTTTCCCCTCACCGTCCCTCTTCACAATTAAGAAACATCATCTCACCTCCTTCCCATGCTTGTCCACCGCCCGGATCTCTCTGTCTTGTGCCAGCTCATACACGAGCCCCGCGGTATCCGCGATGTCCGGGTCCACTGCCGCGAGCGTGTGCAGCGCCGTGCCCAGCTCCGCGTCCGCGGACACCTCGGCGCGTTGTGTGAGCGGCGTGAACGACGGCTTCTTGTCGTTCACGTTTATCACGTGGACGGTCAGCTCGGTCGTGCCCGTCAGGGTTGGGATACCTAGGGTTTGGATTAGTTTTAGTCAACGTCAGCCGTCGCGTTTCGTCATTTGTGTGTCGCCCACAGTGAGCGCGATAAAAGCAGGCAACTGTTGTGCCAATGTTTGTAGGCGTCTATGATTATCAATAGCTCATTTATCCGACTGCTCGTTTACCCCGTAGTAAGAAAAACGAGCAGCAGATTTTTGGTCATGGAATAGGAACTATGCACTAGGCGCCGAAGTTTACTTACCATCAGGCGGTACTACTCTTTCATTATGGAGTACCAAGAAAATTTAAGGCGCGCTATGAAAAAATATGAGAGATAAAATTGTGTGAAATAGTAACGTTTTACATCGCAACAACTGTTGCGTGACTTTTTCTTCAGATTAAAGTTTTACTTATTTCGACTGTCGCGTGTCACAGCTGACAATACAATTTCTATAAAACGGACCACTCGCCTGTGCCTTTGAGATTTTTGATTTGAGAAATTCATTTATAGCTTAGATCTATCTTACCCATGTCAGTAGCGACGATCTGTATCCGGTACGTGTTACGTCTATCGTAATCGAGGCGTGCGGCGACGGTCACCACCCCCGTGGTGTTGTCCACCACAAACGACTCCAGCGCGCCTTTCTGGATCGAATAGGTGAACTCCGAGTTGATCCCGCTGTCTAGGTCAGTCGCGTGGACTGCGGCTACCTCCGAGCCTAAAGTGTGAGAATATTTTAGGACAACTTGCACGCGTCAATCTTGTTTGCTATTCTAATTTCACCCCCTCACGTACAAATTTTAAAAATCATTTTGTTGTTGTTACAGGTTCTCAACCCTGCTAATAACAAATTTCAGCATGATAGGACGAGCTGTGAGTTAATTGTCTAAATTTCTAGTGCCATAAAATCTGTCTTCGTTACGATAAAACTACTTTTACGGATTTTATCGCGGTTTATTTAGATATTTAATAAGCTCGACGTTCCAGCATTTTCTTTTTTTTATTCAGGAAATATGTTATATCTGTTTTCCTATACCTTTTGTCACTATATTTTTAATTATTTTATTTTTCAGGATTATTTTTTTACATTCTGCTCGATTCTAGACTAGTTGCTTATAGCTACTAAGTTCCAGAAGATTTACAGACTGTGATCCAGATGTCACAAATTATTAAAAGTACCCGATAAAATCCGTGAATGCATTTTTTTGTAACGAGTAACATTCGCGTAAGCTTGACACTTTTAGGCACACAAATTTTAGCTATCGGTTTTGGTTCTGAGTTCATTCCAGTCAGCCAATCAGTCAAGATATGATGCTATCTACGCATATGGAAAACATGTTTCAGTCCAAGTAAGAAATGGCATGAAGCTATATCTTGGTTGAACTCAAGCACATCACAGTAATTCAATGGCGAAGTAATCAGCGATCCGTACAATTATTAAGACAAGTGGCGGACAGCCACACAACTCACCGACGGGTGCGTCCTCTGACACGTTGGTGTTGTACTTGTCGGTGTCGAAGGCGGGCGCGTGGTTGTTGATGTCCCGCACCGCTATCTCCACCAGACACGTCGCGTTGTGCACGCCGTCTGTCGCCTTCAATAGATCAACACGTCAACGACGCAAGTAAAATAAAGCACATTTATCGAAATAGATGTTTGTCTTATATTTATCTTTCTATTAACCACAAGGCTTGTAAATTATATAGTGGGTATTGATTTACAAAAATAGAAGATACACGATTTCATACTGAACTGTCATTCTAAAGCATTCGTAACATAACGTATTTTTTTGCGAAGTCAATCGTACCAGCATCACTTAAGTCCTTTGTACAACACAGGCTTTATTTAAAAGAAGTGAATACTTTTAGCCTTTTTTTTTTTTGCAAAGTCATCCTTACGCCTTTCAAAGTTAGAAAGTATACCTTTGGGAGGAGGTAGTGCCATGTTGCATAGAAGGAGGTAGTGCCATACATGGCGTATGACACTGCATCCTCCTATGCAAGGGAATTGGGCCGGCACGACCGAGGAGGTACCTCTCGCTCACATAATACCGCCGTAAAGTGACATCTACAGCGTCGCGTTACGTGAGGTTTGTGAGTAGCCGGTGGCCCATTGGCGAGGGGAAAGGAAAGCAGCGCATCGGCATAGTAATTATGTGGTGGTGTGTGTGGTATTCCCCTAAACTATAAAAGAAAAAAAACGCGCATGTGTGAGTTTAAGTTGCTTTTACAAAGTGTATAATTTGACATGTGCACCTCTTTTATACGGACGGTTTTGACACGCTGCGTACATATTTTGTAAATCAATTATTCTAGAGCTCGATATGCATCTTTTTTTACTGTAGAGTTCAAAGTTAAGTGTCAATATCCATGTGTTATATATCCACAAACATTCCGTGATTCTAAAATAATGGTTCCAAACTGTAAAAAAAGTCTTACATATGAGGACACACGAGTACTTTTACAGTATACAGGAAAGTGAGGAATTATCCTCACACCAAAACCAACAATATATTTTGAATATATGAACTTTGGCTAGATACAGTAGGCATTATTTATATTAGAAATATATAATTACATGAACACTTTGGAGTAGCCTAGTAGTATTAAAACTGATCCCAAGACTAAGGACGTATAGGGCTAGGGTGCTGCAAAACACATAACTATACACACAAACACACACATACACTCAGAAACACACACACATACGCGCCCACATTTTTAAAGTTTTCTTTTCGTTTATGGAAGGGCGGTCTCTCCTGGCATAGGCATACATTGCCTAAAAGGAAACATCGAGATTTAGATTTAAGAAAAAACTGTTTACCCAAATAAATAATTTTTTATTAAAAACAAACTGACAATAATAGACGTGCGTCTAAAAGAAGTCAAGCATATGCTTTATCATTCACAGTTGTACCACGTACGCAGATAATAAGTAATAACATGCGGGATAAGTCGCAGTAATCGCGTAATGTACTTTCCCGGCGTGCTGGGAAAATTATGCTGCAATGCATCCAATATAAAACGTAGAAAAAACTTAATAAAGGTTACATACCAAAACTGTAAGCAAGGCATGTCCACCCAAATCAGCCAGCTGTTGCGGATGATGCACGAGGACGCGGCCGCTCGCTGGCTCCACCCAAAATGGCGACGTACCGCCCCCGACCAGCGAGTAGCGGACATCTGAGGTGGAGTCCGCGTCGCGGGCTAGAACCTGAAAATGACAGAATACAGTTTCCACTGTCTAGGTAAACAAAAATGCTCTCTATTCCTCACAGAGAAGAAGAGTTGCTAGTAACTGCACGAACCGGGTCAGATAATGTCGTCACACGCTGTTGTAACATTAGGAATATTTCCACGCCAGCTCAATTCGGCTGGATTGCAGCACTCAGACCTCTGATAAGAGACTAAATATTATTGGTGTTTATTGTCACAATTTCTTAATTCTTAACGATTCGAGACGTACGGTATGAAAAAAAATATGAGGGGTAAAGTCGTTCGTCGTCGTTGTCGGTCAAGCGTAATACAAGTGCAACGATTTATGGCGCTTACATTCCTAACGCAACTTTGGCTTCAGTATCATGTTCGTTCGAATAGACTCGAGACGCGTGTCGAGGCTGACACACTGTTTCCTTTTAAATTAACTACAGGTGAATAAATACATTACATGCAGTTCCGGTTCGAACTTAATCGCATCTTCGTCGATGGAAGCCTTATATATGGGGGTCACGAACACTGGCGGGTTGTCGTTGGAGTCCGTCAGCGAAACTTGGAGAGAGACCACTGACGTTTGACCCTGGCCGTCGTCGTCTGTGGCCTGAGAACAAATTAGATAGGACTGGTACGTATCTGGGGACGAAGGCATCACGGTGTGGCATGTAATAGTAACGTAGTTTATACACGCCCAAACCCCGCGGCGTCGCCATACAACAGTTTCGTATCGAATAGAATAGATAAAACTTTATTCAAGAAAAAATTGTACACTGTTACACATTTTATTACAACAAGAGTTACTTTTTTTAAATACACAATAGTTACATTAAATTAACAAAAAAAAAAACGTATCAAATTAAGACGGGAATAACACATAAAAGGGAATAACAATAGAAAGAAAATGTTTAACTTTAAAAATATACTTTGGTAACCTTAACCACGAATAGACTTGGTATAATTTATATATTAATTAAATAGACTAAGCTAAAAAAGTGCAAACAGGTTAAGAAAAAATCCCAGAAAGGTAACTACTCAGTTTACTTTTTTTTGTTGGCCAGCTGAAACGCGCCTTCACTGGCCCTGGGTGGGGTCCAGTGGTATATGGGACTCGCGGCACATCATAATGCCGAATACCCACAAAAACCACCGCGGGTGCCACCAGTGCCGCCCTTGGTGAGATGCCCCGAAACAACAAATCATCAGGGCACCTCGACGGCTAGTCAGCCCCCTGAGGGACCAACTCCACCTCCACAGATAGGGTTGCCCCGCACTACAGGACAACCCCACCGACTTTGGGACAGTGCCATGGGGCGAGGTTCCCATCCTCGCCCCTTGCCCCGTGCGCAAAAGCGCCACCTCCTGTTGCTCTTTGGTACCTTCTTCTTATAAGAGGGGTACAAAGAGCACCCGCCTCCACGGTTTAATTGGCTACGCCCAAGATGTCGGGGTTCATCCCAGGCTACTGAGCCCCACCGCCACGACAAGGCTTGAACCGTGGTGGGGAACTCAGGTTACAAGTTTAGGTATCACCAACTAGGTTAGGTGTAGTTAAAACAGTGTAGCCAACATTACGATATTTTTTTACGGTATAACTGTACTGTACTGTAGGCATGCGCACACCTGAAGAGAAAACAGCAGAATTCCTAAAAGTAAACTTTCGAGCAAAGTCTTTTCGAACAAGGAGTTAGAAATGCGTGCAACTATGACTCTGTGTAGCGTTTGCTCCAAAATTCACCTTCACACTACTGGGTTTTCGCTTCCGCATTTCCACTTGTTTTGGTAATCAAACCTTTATATGGTATCACGAATTTGTTAAAGTTTACCTTATACTGCAGGAAGTAGTCCTTCCTAGTCTCGTAGTCGAGGCAGGGCGCGATGCCGGGGGTGGGGCAATCGGCTACGGATATGACCCCGCTACGGTTGTCCACAGAAAACAACTCGGCTCCACTGCCCGATAAGGAATAAACGATTCCTTCCGTGCCGAATCTGGGAAATATTTTTGTAACTTTATGTTCTACAAACACTCTTGCTACCAAAATACGAGAAAATTAACGAAATAACTTGTATTAAATATCCAGCCCATCCTCTAACCTGTTATCTTTCAATCTTTTACCGAAAGTTGCGAAAACATCTCGGCCAGATGGCGTTGTCACCCGAATAGCATTAAGCTAACGCAATACCGCCAACATAAACCAATTAACACTTATTATCTGTTTTTCATTAATCTACTTAAAAGCTAAAAACATATAGAAGTATTTTATTTTTGGTGTGGTTTTATGAATCCAGGAGCCAAGTAAAATTAGATTAAACTTAAATGTACTTGACAAATATAGGACCAGCTGAGACGAGCAAACCCTCCGTCACATATTTGTGGCTGAGTGTATTGCGACATGCGGCACCAGAAATTAAATAACTATCTGTGATAAAAAACTTTTGAAATACTCAGTCTACCTTCCAGTGTCCTTGTCAGAGGCTCTGAGTGCCGTGACCCGTGTCCCGGGCAGCGCCGCCTCGG
Source organism: Eumaeus atala (assembly GCA_017140195.1). Lineage (NCBI taxonomy): Eukaryota > Metazoa > Arthropoda > Insecta > Lepidoptera > Lycaenidae > Eumaeus > Eumaeus atala. Next base: position 463,412 of record JAFELO010000079.1, read on the forward strand.
GCAGGCTGACGGGGTACGCGTCGTCGCTGAATTCCGGCGCGTTGTCGTTGGTATCCACTAGTGTGACCAGTACAGACGCGCGGGACGACAGAGGAGGGGATGTGTGCAGCTCTTCCGCTATTACCTGGACAGTTGTACAAGTTATTTCTCTTCAAATCAACACAATCACAAGGCACCGACAGCTCGTTTGACCCGTTATGCTATATATATAAAAAAAAATCGCAGTTTAAGCACCATCTCACCTCAAGTATGAACTTCCTCTGGTTGGGGTCCTCGAAGTCCAGCGAGGAGTTGAGGCGCAGCGTCACCGTGGCCTTGCCGTTGGCCACCGCCGGCTCCACCGCCCAGCCCGCCTCGGACACTCGCAGGGAGAACACTGAGTTCATACCCTGGACACGCAAATATATGATTTCAGCTGGACATAGACATTTGATAGAAGTGAGTA
>JAFELO010000079.1:463869-483592 GCA_017140195.1 Eumaeus atala
ACTCGTGTCATTTTAAATTGATTACGTCTCGTGGTGGCAATGTGACAAATATATGACGTATGGTATTTAGTTTTGATTCATGTTTGAAGCTACGTTCTAAGTCGAATTTCGATGTTTGGGCGATCGTTAACAGTCTGGAGAGCCTCACCACGTCCGTGTCCGTGACAATCATGTCCAGATGAGGCAGCGGCGTGCCCACGGGCAGGTTCTCCGGCAGCTCCGCGCTGTACTCGCGCCGGTTGAAGCGCGGCGGCTCGTCGTTCACGTCCTTGATGGTGACAGTTGCAGTCGCGAGCGTGGACGTGAGGTTCGACACAAGTGGCGCGCCGTTCACCACTTCGCTGGCCTGATGAATAAAAAATAGCATAGCAACAACAACACACCTTTACGTAAGTACCCTAATGGGGTAGGCATTAATTATAAAATTACAAAGCTTTTAGAAATTAGCTCTATTATTTCTCCTGATCTGACTGATCCGGGATCAATGAAATTATACAGAAACTATCAATCCGCCCCGGTTTTGCTAGTGAATAACACTTATACAACCGGATAGCTATATCAACAAGTTACAGATTAAAACTTTCCTCGCTTTTTGAATCCATCAATGAAAAACCGTTGTGGATATTTAGAAAACTGATATCACGCAGACAGGCAACTTTTAGGGACTTTGTTATATAATAAATATAGATTGTGGCTAGGCGGGATTTCTTCGCATGGTCCATTAAGAGGACGGCATTACAAGCAACACAGATTACCACAGGCTGCAGGTCATGAGAGTCTGTAAAGTGTATTTATAGATACACAGTATGCTACATTGCTCCGAATTGGGCTCGTCGAGTAGGTACATCATGAATACGTTGCAAATCACCCCGTCGTATGGATATAAATGGGCGACATTAGCCACTTACAATGAGGTGATCAGACTGTTTTACCGTTATGTAATCTAAACTAACCCGAATTGTAAGATTCAAAGGTGAGGAGGGTTCAGCCAGTGCCTCTCTGTCCAGAGGCTTAGCCGTCTTCAGGTCACCCGTAGCGCTGTCCAGCCAGAAGAAGTTGTGAGGATCTGTGAATTTACAAGTATCAGGTACCGCTTTGTGTTCGATATACTAAAAGCTACACGTATAAAAGTAGGCACGCATTAAAATATCACGTAATAAAAATTAAACTGTCTCAAAATTATGTGCCAACATTGCGCAACCTTTGTGTATTATAAAGAGTCAATAATATGCAATATTTATTTGTGGTTTTAAATAAACTATTTAAGGTGCACGGTATGAAATTATATGAGGGCGGTGAACACCAGTGTAACACTTTACGGCGCTTACGTCTTTTGCGCACCTGCCACTTCAGAGTCATGTTAGTTGTTTAGGAATAAAAAATGGTCGCAATATCGGAGCACAATTTTATAATAATAATAAATAATATCTTGACTGGACTTATCTCATTATGTTAGCCTTGCGTCGTGCTACCGAAAGGAATCCTTTTAAGTACTTACGTTTAAGTACTGGAAAATGGATAAAGTAGGTACTAGACAACAGAAATATATAATATTCTTTTTAAATTGAGGAAATGTTATATATTTAAGATTTTTAATATACAAACACATATTTTCCATGGCGTGGCCTCCACTGGCGCAACATGCACGGTTTACATGAGCTATGTTACCTCTTGCCCAGCCGGTCATTTGTGATCAAGTCTTGAACTCACTAGTGATTAGCTCCAAGTGCACATCCCTCGGCTGGGCCCTGTCAGGGTCTCGGGCCACGACCTTCAGCGCCAGGGTCCCTGCAGGGACGTCCTCCGCCAGGGACGTGCTGAGAGAGCCGCTGAACACGGGCGGACTGTTTTGGACGTCCACTACCTTCACCTCAATCACTGATGACGAGTTTTGACTACCATCCTAGAATCAAAGAAATCAACATCTAAATATGTCTTTATTACAACATCGTGCCTTGCAGCCTAATTGGGCTGACAGGACCGGGGAGGTAACTCACGCTCACATGATACCACCGCAGTCGCATATATGCTGTGTCGTTTCCTGAATTTCCGGTGACCCATATGAAGGGCCGTATGAAGGGAAGGAAGATAAGGAGGTTAAGCCATCGGCATAGTCTGCATGTGGATTTCGATGGGCGTAGCAATGTATCTCTTAAGCCCCGACGCTGTTGTCTTTTATAGTGTAAGGAAGAGAAACAGCAATACGCCCATAGATATCCACAATTGTTATGCAGATGGCGAAGCACTGTAAACCCACAATACGTGACAACGTAAATGTTGGTTTGTGGCAATAATGTGCAAGTGAGAGGTTCGGCCAAACGAGGTTTTTGGCCGTCGCCCCCTACCCTCTGCTCCACTGGGCCACTGTAAGGTGACACTTTACAGCGGTATCATGTGACCGCGAGGTACCTTCCGCTGCAATAGCATGGTCCTACCCCTTGTCAAAAGTCAAATCTAAAAGCTGGGTTATGACGGTCGTTTTACTTACATAGGAAAGTAGCATAATGGCGAATTATAGAAATTTCTATTATCAAGTACTCGTACTACGTCTCCTAGCCGATGGAATGACGTCATGGTGACGATGGTGGGAAGCCGCTGGATGCAAGTGGCTCGTGACTGTGATGGTGCTTCGTGCCGCTGATGATGCTGATTATGACTACATCTAGGTTGAATATAAGCAGGAGCCTGTCTTGGCTTTCATTGGGAAAGCTCTGACCCACACCACGACAACCGATGCATAACACTAGCAATGACAACCCCTTTTTTCTAATAGTATAGGGAGCAAACGTGTAATCTGTGCCTTTTTACGATTACCGATGCCCATGAACTTCCGCATAATAACTATGCGTTGTGATGCGTTGTCCTACTTTCCTCCTCCCTGCCAATGGGGCTCAAGTGAGTCTTCACAAACCTCTCCGGTCGTGCCGGCCCAATTCCGCTGCAATAAAGCATGGCTCTACCTCTAACTAAAGCTTAAGTCTTATTTATTTACCGAAGCATAAATGTGCATCTGGTAGAACTGTTTCTCGTTGTAGTCTAGGCGGCCGCGCAGCACCAGGGCGCCCGTGTAGTGGTTGGCGGTGGAGCTCAGGGTCACCACTTCGAAGAGATTGCAAGCTTCTGGCCACTGGAAAAAGAAACAAATATCATAACCCCTATCCCCCGCATAGGGGAGGCTGTAGCGCCACCAGTCTTACCTTATGCATATAATTTCACAAAATTACATTGCAAGCCAAACGTTACAAGTTTCCAGATTTTAGTCTGGGATTATGTGTCAAGTATACAAACTCCTCCTACGGTGTTAAAAGTAGCCTTTACTAAGTACTTTCGCATTTATAATGTTGGAAGGATATTAATTAAGTCAGAACCCGAAGTCAAGACCTCTTGGTCTGCTTGGCTGATTAAAAAACTGATCACAGATATAAAAGACGATTTGTGATTTTAGCTCCTAGCTAGCGCTAATTGGCGTCACATTTAACACGTTATGTTTTAATTAATGAAAAGCAAAAAGGCAGCAAAAAATTTTGCCTTTCAGAGGTTATTAGTAAAGTTTTAAATAGCAGCCATTCGATATTAATACCTAGCTACTAGTAACTACTACCACATAAATGTTTCATATTAATTAACTCTAATCGGAATATATATTATTGCGATTTGTTTGACCTAATATGCTAATCGGGACTTCAATTGGAACCTGTGAAACCAGCCCTAAGACTAATTTTATATAATTACCTGACTATTTGGCACGCAGCCAACATCCAAACTGTCTCCAACTGAATCCTGGTCCTCCACTTCGATATTCCTCAAGATTGTGGTTCCTATTTTCTCATCTTCAGGCACATCTACCTCGTAGGGGGTCTGAAAATTTATTTAGAACGATTCTATTTAAACAATAGGCTTATTATCTGGAAGACGGAGTGTGGGACGGACTTCTACCGGGTGGACTGACGACTTGGTTAAGGTGGCGGGGAGCCACTGGATGCAAGCGGCTCGTGACCGTGTCTTATGGCGCTCTATGAGGGAGGCCGATGTCCAGCAGTAGACATCGGCCGGCTGATGATGATGATGATGAATGGGCATATAAAAAACCACTATTACACTTTCATAATTGGTACACATGAGATCTAGTGTTACACTTCTGTTACAGAATTGTTCCTGTAACAATTATAACGTTCTGTCTGTTCGCTTTTAAACCCGCTTCTGAACTTTCATATATTGTGCTTAATCCGCTGTTACCGTTCATTGCCTAAAAGGAAAGAGACTGCGAGAGAGCAAAATAGTATGCCTCATCGGCCGTTAAATTTTAATACTTATTAACAGGTATAACAGATTTAAAGTGATACACTTTATTTCAGTTTTCACATAAAAACAGAAATGATAAACATTGTTCAAAACACTATATTCTGTTATCACTAAAGTCTCTGTGTAAAACATAAACAGAAGGATAATATAAACAGGGAGCGAGAGTGTAGTTGTTATATTGTAGCCGAATCGGGACTGCGCAACCGCAGTAGTGTCCCTCGCTCACGTATTACCGGCGTGAAGTGACAGCTATGTTGTAGCGTTTCGTGCGGTGTGAGTACCATTGCCGTAGGGATCTAGGTGAAGGTGGGCCTAGACAGCAGGTGAAAGAGAGAGAAAGGTCTCCGTCTCCAGGAGATGATAAGTGTCCTTTTTTTGAAAATTGTAATGGTAGGTCAGTTGAGTTGAGCCGCCACCACCGGGGAGATACCTCTCGCTCACATGACACCACCTTGCAAGTGATGACTATGTTGTTGCGTCTCGTGTAGTTCGTGATGGAGGAATCAAATTACTGGTTTGTCCCCACATATAGCAAAAGCTCTTTGGCCGCGTTTCGTGCTGTTCATGAGTGACCCGTGCACTATTGTGGCTGGGAGGTGGTCAAGTAGAGGTAGAATTTCTCAGCCCTATACAAATATAACAAAAAAAAATTGTCCAAATTTGTAACTTACATTTTTAAATTTTGGCGGATTGTCATTCTCATCAACTACGATAACACTGACAGCCTGTGACGTCACCAGGCCCTGCTTCGCCTCCGGGACCGCGTTCTCTATGGACACCAGGAACTTTATCGTATCTTCGGTCTGAAAGGAAAAAAACCAAGCATGAAGCCGCTCTAGGCGTATAAAATACTGATGTTGACATAGCTCAAGCCTCGCCGTAGCGGTGGGGCTCTGTAGCCTGGGGTGAACCCAGACAACATGGGCAAATTAAATTGAAACGAGGGCTGCTCTTTGTACACTTAAAAGAAAAGGGGATTTAAAAGCAAGAGGAGGAGGCGGTTTTGCGCACGGGGCTAGGGGCGAGGATGGGAGCTTCACCTCGGTGTAGTCCCGTGGTGCGGAACAACTGCTCCAAGGGACCTATCCTTAGGGGGCTCACTAGCCGTCAAGGTGGCCTGATGACTTGTAGTTCCGGGGCAGGTGCCGTCATTGGAAAGATCACCCACGGCGGCACTGATGGCACTCGTGGTGATTCTAGAGTTAGAGAGTTAGAGTAAGTTAGAGAGGTAGTAGAGTTAAAGTATGCCACGAACTCCACACACGCCTGCACTCCACCTCGCCCATGGCCGGTGATCCCCCCAGTCCCCAAAAATAAAACTGTTTTCAAGTCGATATTTGAGAAAAATAACGAAAAATCCGGGCTGTCCGCTTCGGGACGCGACTCGAGTTACTTCTTAAAACGATAATAATTCTGAAGTGAAATGTGCGTAAGAAGTAAGCGTTGTATCGCAACAGAAAATCGTTATGCCGTTGTTACGCTTGAGTGTTCTGTTCGCTGTTCCACACACGTAAAGTATTGTACTTTACATTAGATTGTTTTTTTCTTAAATTAATAAAATCGAACTGAGTGATTTGCGTAGCGATGTGATAACGCAATGCATGCATGACGGTTACCGATTGATACAAATATCGTGCACGCAAACTGCTGGCGGTTGATCGAGAGATTATATGTGTATTTGAGCTACCGGATAGTCACAAACCTTAAGAAACACGACATCTTAGCTATCACTTTGCAGCGGTATCATATGAGCGAGAGGTGGATGAACTAGCCCATTTCGGGTGCAGCGCATCTAATGTTATATACGTAATTATAATTGATGGAATGTATTTTGACTTGATGCAATGTATTCATAGTTGATGGAATGTATAGTTACTTCTAAATACTAAAGTGATGAAGTAATCAATATATCTTCGACTTCTTTATCATAGCTGTTACTTACCTCCCTGTCCAAACTCTGTACCAGCGTTACGTCTCCAGTGTCCGGATTAACCGAGAACTTATCAGTTCCAACCAGTCCATATTTTATCTGAAAATAACAATTCAAATTTGTACATTTAACCGTCCGCGTTGCGCCTTTTAAAACGGTGATTTTTGACATCTTCTAAATGATTTTTTTTTGTAGTTCTCAAGTTGAGTTATCAGGAATAGACGAGTACTTATACTCTATATAAGTACGTGATGAAAAAACCCATCGCTTTTTGGAAGAACTGCGCGAATGGAGGTATTTGAAAATCGTGGCATCTTCTCTTGGAGACTATATGGAGAAGGTTTAACAGTAAGTGCACCAGGTTTTAATCTCTATACTTGTTTAAAAAAAAAATCCAAACTGCTTGTCTGGATGTGTTAGATTTTCTCAAAATCTACTGAAAGGATTTTCATACTGTTTTAGTTTATAATTTGTTTGTTCACGGGCGAAACCGGGACGGCTCGCTAGTTTAAATTATATAAAACGGTACGCACACTTTGTACACTTACCTGTGTAAGATACGTGGAAAGTGTAAGTGTGAATTGTAAAACGCAATAATTTCATTCTTCCTTTTTTCTAAATGATTTTACTACTTTCATGACAGATGTCGAACTTCGATCGAGGGCGATCACTAGTAATTATATTTTTCTTTTTATCGTATAGTGGGACAAATAAGCAATCGGAGCCTTTTTTTTAAGACTACCGACGCCCATAAACGTTCGCATAACTACCAAGCCGATGTGTTAGCCCCGTTCCTTCTCCCCGCAATGGGCGTCTTTCATCAGCAATCATGCGGTTTGTAAGTAGCCTTACAAACCGCATGAGACGCGACACTGAAGATACGACGGTCTCATATGAGTGAGATTTTCCTCCCCAGTCGTGCCGGGCCATTTCCGCTGCCGATGACAAAACATTTCACTAATAGTATCTATGGATACTATAAATAACATCAGTTAATCGGTCTACTGCGACCCCCCGTGATATTTGTCGCTCTATCACGCCTACCCAGACGTTTCATACATACCTTTACATTTGGAATACCAACTCTGCCTTGCAGCTTCGCGTACGTAACGCATAACATAGTCTTTCGCATCTTTTTATATTAGTAGGATGAAGGCAACTCACAGGCAAGTCCTCGGGTTCCGTGGTTCCTCTCAGCGTGTAGACGACGGTGCCGACCGGCGTGCCCTCCGACAGCGGCAGGTTGTCCATGTCCTGAGTGAACACTGGCTGTTTGTTCGCCGCACCTGAGCAAAGCAAATAACACCATTTAAAACTCCATTACGCATGCTTGACTTGGGGCGCAAGCTGGTGAGTGCGTGACGAGTGCGTCACGAGAACGAAGCCAACGGAAGTAGGGAAGGAGATGGACTTGTTCTCTAATTGGTCTATGGGAAGATGTAAGTTGGTGAAGATAAAAAGAGGCGGTGACGTTTCGTTTAGTTATTGCTGTAATGGCGAGGGCCATTGCATGTTTAGTTTTTCTCTCTCTCTTTAATGATCGAGTGAGAGAGAGAGAAAATGTGCAAGTTACGTTTCGTATAACTGAAGTGACAGCAACGTGAGATACATTTTTTCATAAGTGTCATATTAATAAGGCTTAGCAAAATATTTCCATAAACACCGCGCGAAATGCCTTAGTAGTAGCATGGTCTTGGTTCTGCGAAAAAGTAAGAAACAAAGACACAAAATTAAGACAAACTGAACACGACCTAGAACCTTGACCTAAGAGTCTAGACTCTAAACCAATATCAAAGCTGACCAATCGGAAGACTTGGATTTGGTTTCATAAATATCACTATTTTCAAAATGGATACGTAAATGACGACACAAAAAAGTGGTAAAAGTAAAAAATATAAAATTGGAATTGTTAAACCGGTGAGTAAATGACACGAGACCGCCGCAGAATTGATCGCCATGCTGTGGCGTAATGAGTTTCGCGTAGTCGAGTTTCCGGTGACCCATATGGGAAGAGGAGGGGAACTACATCTGCATAAAAATTATGCGGATCTCTATCGGCCTATTACTATGCCTTATACGTTGCCATAAAAACATAAATTTCCGTTTTTGATCAAGATGGCAGCGAAATACTTTTCGGCGCTCGTCTTATATATATAAAACAGCAAAAACCACGTTTGTTGTATGAGAAACACCTAAAGGAATTAATTGATTCTATTTTTTTGTATTTGTCGTTATAGCATCACCTCTGTCAAAACTTCATCCCTCTCACGGTTCATGAGATGGGGCCTAGTGATAGACGGACAGAAGAACGAATGGTAATCGGTATTCGTTCGAATAGTGTGTTGATTAGAATGGAAACAGCCGAATAGGCCGAATCCCGAATACTGCATTGCTAGTCTAACTACGAGAAAATTCACATCAGCTTTATCACAAAAAGATTATTTTCAACTGTATCCATAATAAATAATTGTAACTAAACTGCTGGTACAGAGGTACATAAAGAGTAATTACACTTTACTAGGTCTGTAGACATGGTACTTATTATTTTTGTTTCGACAAAAACTCATACACGCCGCTAGAAACACTCACAACCTCTATATAAATAAAAAGTAAAAATGGCTTTATTTGTAAGGTTGCATACAAGGAAAATACATTCAGGAAAACTAAAACATGTGTACACAATTAGATTAGAGAAAGAAATACGAAGAAATAAAAAAAAACAATTGGAAAAAAGCAAAGAATCCTACCCCATATTAAAATAAATAATGCACCTTACAAAACGGTGAGACCTAAGCATAAGTTGGAACTAATAGTCCTAATACAGATTTTCAGGGTCACCAGTTTTTTTTTTCTTTCCGGCAATGGTGTTGTGGTTCTAAGCAATACAATGAATACATTTTCGATTACACTACACAACATATTTATGATTACAGAATAAAACACAAAAAATTACGATTTCACGATACAATACAATTAATACATTCACGATATTACGTGCATCATGCAACACATCGACACGTCACACATTAAGATACATCACATCACATCACATTATATCAAGTAGGTTTGTGTTAACGAACATTCGTAATCTCTGTATCTATATCTACTGGCTGTGCCCCGCGGTTTCATCCACGTACTCCACAGCCCCCAAAAACGCACCCCTAGGGTTCGAACTTCGCAAAATCCCGTCGTAGTGAGTCATCTACATACTAAAAATAATCCCCGTGCAAAATTTTAAACTGCTACCACTTGTATGAGTGAGTGAGTGACCTGTCGCTTATATATAGTGCCAAGCTGCACTGCAGTGGAATTGTGCTGGCACGACCGGGGAGGTAACTCTCACTCACTCGATACCGTCGTTAAGTGACATCTACGGGGTCGCGTGGCCCATTGGGAGAGGTGAAAAGATGAGCAACGCAAATATGCATAATTATGCTAATGTTCATGGGCGTCGGTAGTCGTAGAAGGGCTCCGATTGCTCGCTCATTTGTCCACCTATATTATAACAAAAAGAAATGAATGTAAAGTATGCTTACGTTAGCGAGTCGGAAGGTGCTAACGGACTGGCGCGGGAGTTTTTCTCGGAGTTATTTCCGCAACTGAATGCCCATTGTTCAAGTACGGCAAAGTGATAATTAACTGGATACATTAAACTTTACAAACGCCTAAGCTCGTTGTTTATTGCTCAGGGGCTAATGAGCTGTCCCGATCGCCTGGGCAACTGAGCCAAATATATAGCTTCCTAGTGATTCGAACGCGTTTCCCCCACGTTTTATTCCGCCGGTTGAGTGGTACGGACTGCTAATAAATCATACAATTACCGGGTCGTTCCATCGCTGCAGCCGAATCCAGCCGGCCCGACTAGGAAATAAACTTTCGCTTACATGATACCTTGAAAGTAACTGCGTTTCGTGGTATTTGTGAGCAGCCGGCGGCCCTTGGGGTTGGGTAAAAGGAGCCGACAAAACCCTTTAATGCCCACAACTGATTCCAGTCGGCAATTACGAAAAGAAACAAGAATTATCAGATACGGAGCGCGGGCCATTCTCATAGGCATTATGACGTCATCGCACGCAAGTCTCCGCAGACCGATTGTAATTTACTTTTGTTTTATTTTGGACATGATTGTTGTAACGGTCACGCGAGATTGAGACCTGATAGCCCACTTGTGAACAGGTATGCCTCAAGACATGGTTGCAAGTCATGTTTTAGAGCCAGTTACGAGTTTAATCTTCACTTTATTTTTGGAGTAACTTTTTATATTATAATGAAATAAACGAGCAGTCGGAAGCCCTTTGATGATTACCGCCAATAAACATTCGCTTACTATGCCGATGCGTTGCCCTCTATACCTCCTCCCCTGTAGAAGATACGATTTAATGCATTCAAACCGCACATGAAAAAAATATGACGCAAAATCGCGAGAAACAGCCAATGAGCGCAACACCAGGGTATCGCTTTACCGCACTTACGGCGTAAACTCCAGTCACGTGTTGGAGCTGACATACACGCACAATGTTTTATACAATTTAACTTAAATCTGCCCAAACTTAGCGATATAAAGGCAAAGTAACTCTGTGCGGAACACGTGTATATAGATGGTATAGATAGAGAAAGGATGCCGTAGGCAGGCCTATGACTGCGAGTGTCCTTCTTGGTTAATAGAGAAGGAAGATGAGAATGCATTATCCTTGTCTATCTCGCACGCGAATCGACTTGAAAAAAAAAGAGACAGATAGTAAACCACGCCTGCTTTCTCTTACGAATTAGACGGACGCGTTTCAAGCCGGCTTGTAGGAGAGAGTATATACTCTCTGTGTATTATATAGAGATAATAATGTTCACCGCGAATTGTAGCGAATTCAGCAGAAATTTGCGTATCAGTGAAGGTCCATTGAGCGGATCGCGAATCACTGGTCGCTAGTCGATGCTAACTTATTATCAAGGTAAATCATTTCCAATAACCCATTTCAGTTATCAATTATATTGTCAGAGGTAGTGCCATGCGGCATTACAGTCGGATTGGGCTGACACAACCGGTGAGGTGCTGTCGCGTTTTGTGAGTAGTAGTAGCTCATTGAAGAGCAACGCGGATGTTCATGGACGTCGTGTCAACGCTCATTGTAGGGGGTGTGATATAAAAGAAAATCCAAAGAATTTCGGATGTATTGCCGCCAAAATTGTTTGGCGCGAACATTGCTATACTTTACACGCAAAAAATATCTGATGGCCTGCTTTTGAGACAAAATTGTAAGTCCTAAAGATAACATTAGGTATTTTCTATCGATCAGTCGTAGCTTGAAGGTGACTTGAAAGTGACAGCTAGGCTGTCGGGTTTCGTGCGTTTTGTATCCCGTGGCCCATTAGGGAGGAGGAAAGCAGGGCAACGCATCTAAGTGTCAATGATGTCTATGGGCGTCGGTAGTCGTCAAGACTCCGATTTATAGTTTGCCCCCCCCCCATCTATAATATAAAAAATTGCCTAAAAGTGACTCACTCGGAACAATAACATCACGTAACATCAGCATCAAAAGTGCAATACAATAACGTTTTGTTATCGCTTACCCAACTAGCGTCGAACCTTTATTCCACCGAGCCTTGTAACGGCTCAATCATTTTCATTAATAGCGATCCAAAGTGAGTCTTTTCATTTAGACATTATATAACAAAGTCCCCAAAAGCTGTCAGTCTGTTTGTGATCGTTTTTTTTTTCAAAATCTACTAAACGGATTTTCCTTCAAATTGCACACTCAAATCTATCTGAGAAAACCGCGTAAAAAGCAGTTTAGTATATACTGATAAATAAGATTTCATACGTATAGACAGCTTATGGGTTCGTTTGACAATATGTATAAATTACAGGCAATAGTTTTTGCCAGACACGCATTTTGTAGCACAAAAAAATAAAAAAAATATCATCATTATATCATCATTATCAGCCCTTATCGGTCCACTGCTGGACATGGGCTTCTCTCAATGAACTCTAAGACTACTCGCATCCGTTAAACAAGTATAACTATAATATAATTAAAGGTCACTTTTATACTTACCAAGACGACAGAACAGTGCCATCCACAGTACGACGATAGTCCATGCGGCCATGATGGATTCTGGAAACAAGAAATAACAAATTATTCATAAGTAAGTTATCAAGTTAGCTGACTGACTGACAACGCACATCCAAAACCACTGAACGCATGAGCGCTAAGCAACGCCACTGGCAAGATGGTCAGGTAACATAATATTATCACAGTGTAACTATGATTCATACGCTGTTGTATTATTATGAATTTGAGGACTGACTACTACTGACGTTTATAGATTGAGTAAGATTTTTAACATTTTTCTTCTTTTTTTTTTTGTTGACGCGGCCAAACGCATTTGCGTTCCTTCACCAGACCAGGGTGGGGGCCAGTGGTGTGTGTGCCATCAGTGCCGCCCTTGGTGAGGTGCCCCGGGACAACAAATCATCAGGCCACCCCGACGGCTATTCCCCTAAGCGACCAGCTCCATCTCAACAGATGGGGTTGCCCCCCACTACAGGACCGCCCCAAGGACTTTGGGACAGTGCAATGGGGTGAGGTTCCCATCCTCACCCCTTGCCCTGCAAAGATCCCCCTCGATTCAATTAGCTTCGCCTGGGTTCGCCCCAGGCTACTAAGCCCCACCGTCACGACAAGGCTTGAACTATGGCGGGGAATATTTCTAACCTAATATCTCTTAGTCTTAAGTTTACGCGAATGTTAGTCATTACTATAAAACTACTTTTACGGATTTTATCGCGGTTTATTAAATTATTTATGTAGCCCGACGTTTCAGAAGCTTCACAAGATATAATAAGTACTGTTTGGGTTAATCGGAACAACTAAAATTATAATTCTTCGGGTACTTTTAAAAACTTGGTACATCAGGACATCTGTCATCTCAGTCCACCCGTGACCATGGTTGCTGTAAAGCTTCTGAAACGTCAGACTACATAAGTATTTAAATAAGCCGCGATAAAATCCGTAAAAAGTAGTTTTATTGTAATGACTAAACTAATATTATAAAGTGGAAAGACATGATTGTTTTGTTTGTTTGCATTGAATGGGCTCCGAAACTTCTTGACCGAAAAATTTGAAAAAAATTGAAAAATTATCTTACCGTTTGAATCTTACATTATCAGTGATGAACTTAGGACTGCTAGTTTTATTTGTTAATGACGTAAGCCGATTTTTTTCCAGTGAGTATAAAACTATAGCTGCAGAAAATAAATTGTTTATGGTCCCATTTTGAAAGACACGAAAAATAAAAGGTTCAACCTGCAGCAGACACGAAGTTTCATTGGAGGACATCGTGCGGCATTCGGCTAACTTCGTATCTATCTTTACTAGTAGCCAGTTGTGGTGAATTCAGATAATGTTTTACAAATAAATTAACAGGTAAGTAAATAGTTATTACGAAGGAATAAAACTTACCTATCATCGTTTAATTTGAAATTTAGAATAAAATAAATTTGCAGATTTACAGTTTTCAATACGGTTAAATTGATATTACACTTTCCAACGAATTGGACGTTACGAAAAACGATGAAGCAAATTAGATTTTCTTTTATGTCGCCATACTCGATAAATATTTTCGTTATATGTGTCCATAATATTGTATCAAAAGTATCACTTATTATATTATTAACCACAAGTCATTGGTCCAATGCAAAAATTGAAATGAGATGATGACGATAAAAATCACGACACTGGTCTTTGAATACGAATGATTCTGTTTTTAAAAGGATGGCCTTCATTAGGAGAATTTTAGAGTTGGACCAAGTTTCAAAGGTTATTTATTATATCCAATTCTCAACAAAATTCACGATTGTAGGTCAACGGAAAGTGGAACCTATAGGAAAAGGTCATGTCTTGGGAGAGACAAACTACCAATTTAAATGGTCGTCTTTTGATTACGCTGACTTAGAGGAATATATATTGTCTGCGCCAAGAGGTTGCTGCACATCAGTCGCAATGTTTGATATGAGTTTCAGCTCGATACGTACACGCATACTTGAGACATGTGGACTGAGGCAATGCGTTGGAGAAATAAAACAATCGAATGTTCTATTTATACAACAGATTGTGCCTTTTGTAATGCATATGTTACGCTTTCTGTACTTAAAACTCATGAAATTCACCTAAAAGAGACTAAATTATTTCAGATAAAATGAGTGAGAGCTTTTATTTAAATTTATTTTGTTTTATAGGATAGGGTTGCCCCCTATTCAATAAAAATCAAAACAAGCCATCGGAGCCTTTTAACAACTTCCGACGACCATGGCCGTCCGCATTACTGTTTCCATGCAGATGCATTACCCTCCTTTCCTCCTCCAATGGGCTACCGGTTACTTACAAACCGCACGAAAGTGATAATATAGCCGGCACTTTTATGTGAGGGAGAGGTTACCTACATGGTCGTACCGGCCCAATTCCGCTGTAATGCAACATTGCACTAACTCTGAATAATTAATCTTATGCCCTTCTATCATCTTCTACTACAGGACCTTGTTACCACCCACCCAATGTACTAACTACATCTACAGTGATTGGCATGGAACCCTTAGTGGCCTGTTTATTGTATATAAGGTTTAACAGATCACTAGGAGACTATTTGGCATGAAGCGAGGGTCACAACCAGAGGTTAGGCAGATGCATAGCGCTTCTTTATTACATCCTGGGCAGACGGAAATGTCACAAGCCGCATGGACATCCTCATCAAGTTACATTATTTTACGGGCGATAGATGGTGCAATGCAGCAATGGCACTAGCACCTTTTAATTGTGTGTATTTAAATTAAAGGAAATGTTTATAAATAAAAATATTTAGTATAGACTTTATTAAATAATTGGACATTAAATATGAACAAGTGAGTTTTGGTTTCGGTTTTGTTTTCGGCCGAAACTGAGATCCAGCCCGAAAGTTCGATATCAGTATCGGTTTCGGCGGATAACTAGTTTCAGTCGGACCCTAAGTAAAATATTATGAATACATATTTTAAAAGGCAATTAAAATTGTATAGTGTTTTGTTCACAATAGGCATTACTGCAGCCTCCTCAGAAAGAATCGAAGAACCTATTTAATATCAAAACAAAAGATATTTTCTAACCGTTCATAATATTTTTAATATACACATGAGTTTCAATAGAACGATGGGGACCGTTGGAACGTTTTAGATTTAATTTTGAGAACTATAACGGTAAAACCATTGTGTTTTGTACAACAGTAAAGACCGGAACAATCATTTAGCCCCTCATTCAAATAGTCACAAGTCTGAACCGTGTAATTAAATATAGAGGTAGAGGTAAGGATCGCCATCTCTGTGTATAAAAAGTATGTGTGTCCTATATTCACACGCAATTAAAGAAAGGAACAAATACAGCCCTTTGGTATAACATAAGGCTTAAAAGTAGCCAAAGAGAGAATGAAATAAATACTTGTATTTTCCGTAATGTATTTCAGTTTCATTGAGTTTCGAACCACAACGATTTGGCGATACTTGAGAAGAGAGCGAGTGGAGCGTAACTAGATCCCACGAACTGTAGGGACGGGGGCATTACCGTCGCCAACTGTAATAGCTCCTTCCGGAGCCTGATCACTAAGTTAACGCATTTCCTTTATTCCTGCGCTGTGCACTGCGGCTTCAACCGCAAAAAATCAATTCGAAACCATTTTTTTAGTAAAGAAAAGTAGTTTTAAATCTAGCTTCAGATTGTACATCTGTGCAATTCAACCGCAAAAAATCAATTCGAAACCATTTTTTTAGTAAAGAAAAGTAGTTTTAAATCTAGCTTCAGATTGTACATCTGTGCAAAAATCAAATCAGTTCCATAGTAAACTTACGAGTACCCTTAAGTCAAACTTAAGAATGTCATACGAGTGCTTACATATATACCAATTAATTAAATTATATAGGTAACAGCTTCCCGTTAGACGCTGTTTCGGTACGACTAGTCCATAAGTTCGTTTTCCTTGCCCTAAAGTCTGTACCCTCCTTTTAATTAACATTGAATTAACGCGCACAATCGGCCACACAGCGACCTACGCCATGAATACAGTTATGTAGTGTGACCACAAAACACATACTTGTATGGAGAAATTTTCTTAACGTTATTAAAAATATTTTTATTTCTAAAAACAAATAGTTCTAGTGATGACCCCTTCCATACGTGTGTAGGGAGAAGACCAGTCTTAGTCTGACTTGTTAACAATACATATTTGTATTGTTGTTCGTCACGTGACTCAGAAAATTACCTGCTTGGTGATTCCAAATTCAGACAACATTTCAAAGTCGTAGTAATAAATATTGAACTGGTCTGTTTACCGAATGAAGGATTCTCACCAATTTCTAAGCAACTTTTACCATGAAACGAATGGAGAAAATGAATAGTAGAGTGTCTAAATTTCCAATCTACAATTAGCTACGCTCGATTCCAAATAATTAAATATATCAGGCGAATAATATGTACATATAAAATTTTAACAAATCATATTTCTACACTGTATCATAAAATCTCGTTGCCATGTAGTTCAAAGTAATGTAGATGATGTTAAAAGAGATGCATCACATGTGACAAAATAAAAATTGTGGTCTGAAACACTAAGACGCTTCAAAGCATAAAAAGGACTACATTTTTTTTTGTTTTTATTCGGACTACTCCTGTGAAATATGAATTATTCAAAGAGGCGTATGTCCTTCCTGATAATTAATGATGAAGAGTCCTATGAGATATGAACATGTATTGTCACTCTTGTTTTAAGAACATTAATTCTTTCATCGTGAAGTTACAAATTGAAACCGGATACGGGCATTATTTGGCAATATTGACAATTGGTACAGGGCCACATCACACAAGTGATACGGGTTTTAATGGGAGTCATTATGGCGATTTACACAGCGAAATTAGACGGCCGCTACTTTTAAAAATCTATTGGACTTGAACCTTGATAGATCAGTTTAAACCTATCAGCGTTTCTTTACTCGTTGAACATATCGTGTTTATTGTATCTCACCATTACGACCGATCCGCTGTAATTTAGTATCCCACTCTACCGGCTTAACATTGTCTCATTAAATAAGAAATTTATAGCGATAATATAGATAGAGTAGGGAAGACAGCCTAAAACGCGTCGATGAAAATCGAAAGAGAAAACGTATGTGGCTTACTATCTGTTTTTATAACAGAGTTATTAGATGTTAGAACACACAAATTGATGCCAAATAAATTAAAAATTAAAAAAAATCATTATAATGTTCATAGTAGGCATATAAGCTAAAAACATGTATATCTCTCTGCGCAATGCGCGCGCGAGTTTACATAGACAAAAACTATTCATTGCTCATATTCCACCAGCACGGACACTCCTAGTCTATGGCATGCCTAATGCCCCTATGGCTGCCCTACTCTATCTATATAATATCTCCATGAAGAAATCCAACGCTCCATCTTCCCAGGCGTGGCCTCCACTTTAGAACCATCCTGACCCGCCGCCATCTATTCTTACGAATACGTGATCAGCACTGCAATGAGCTTCGACTTCGCGCTTAACTAATTTCTTTGATATATGGCCTATTTACGAAACCTACCTGTATAGGACACTTTGATATATGGCCTATTTACGAAACCTACCTGTATAGGATACTTTGATATATGGCCTATTTACGAAACCTACCTGTATAGGATACTTTGATATATGGCCTATTTACGAAACCTACCTATATAGAATACTTTGATATATGGCCTACTTACGAAACCTACCTGTATAGGATACTTTGATATATGGCCTATTTACGAAACCTACCTGTATAGAATACTTTGATATATGGCCTATTTACGAAACCTACCTGTATAGGATACTTTGATATATGGCCTATTTACGAAACCTACCTGTATAGGATACTTTGATATATGGCCCATTTACGAAACCTACCTGTATAGGATACTTTGATATATGGCCCATTTACGAAACCTACCTGTATAGGATACTTTGATATATGGCCTATTTACGAAACCTACCTGTATAGGATACTATTATATTTGTTAAACATGCGATGTCAATTTGCGTTCCTTTAGCGGTATATTGTTTGCAGCATCTACGTATAACAAACGGCTGATGGCCAATTCATCACTATATTCATAAACCTTAAGAAAGTTAAAATCTTTACGGCCCGCTTACTAAACTCGCTAATGTAGGTTTCTCACTATCTTAATATCTATCCTGTCTTTAGCAATTGCCATGCCAGTGTAAAATTGGAAAGTATTTCACAGACATTTCCTTATCTTAGAAAAAAAACTTCTATATGCGTGCAGCATTACTAGAGGAGTAAGCTAGTGAATGCGAGATGAAACCGTTGCGAAAACGAGGTCAACGGAAGTTGAAAGGACGATATAAGTTAGTGAACATAGAAAGAGAACAAGTTACGTTTTGCACGTTACTGCGGGGGCAAGAGAGAGCTGCGAGCCACATTTTGTTTCTCTCTCTCTCTCTCTCTCTCTCTCTCTCTCATAATCAGTTACATTTCAAATAACTAAAGAAGTTTCACTTTGGTCATGCAGTCTAAAGCACGATCAGTTTTCATTTCTTACGGTATCGATGCTGAAAAATGTAAAACATTATCAAGTGTAAAACATCAAACATAATGAAATTTTGTTTTGTTAAATAACCATAATATTGTAGGAGTTTCTTATTGTGCTCCATGTACACGATTAAACTTGTTTAACTTTGTTATATCATTATGGCTAACAACAAAATAATTAACAATCATTGATTTACAAAAATACAAGGTACACGATATCATACTAAACTGTTATTCCAAAGCATCAGTGATTGTACGTACACATATTTTGTTGCAAGGTCAACGTCACGGGCAACATTTAAGTCGTTTTTACAAATCATTTTCTATTTGAAAGAAGTACTTGGTAAATCAATGAAGTTCAGTATATTATTTTATTGTTAAACAAAGGTACGCGTATCGCATTAACCTTGCAAAAACGTGTTTAAGCTAAACACTTCTTTCAAATGTATGCGACTTAAAATCAAGCGCGTAAAGTTGACAATGCAAGAAATATATTTATGTGCTTCATGGAAGGTTTATAATGACCGTTCAGTGTGAAATCCTAAATAGAAGGTATTTGGCTTAAAATTTGGCCCTATTGCCTAATATTGAGGTCAAAATAATATTATTTCCTGTGGAACGTTTCGATATTACATTTGACACTAGGTTGAGAACACGTCTGGACATTCCAAGACATTTCAAGGCCGTGTTACCTAACAAATCGAATTTCGTGCCTGCAGACATTACCGTACGTCGAATTGTCTGTGTGTGCTAGTTTTAAGGAGGTAACGTTGCTGCATTGCACAGGAATAACACAGGCGCCACCGAGAATGAATGAGTACTACAATACTCTCACATTCGATTATCATCGTCGTTAAGGGACAGCTACTCAGTGATTATATGCCTGACTA
>JAFELO010000079.1:483836-495597 GCA_017140195.1 Eumaeus atala
ACCTCTTGCTATTTTGCAATGGCAATTTATCCTGCGATTAATAAATGAACATAATCATTATTAGTGATAGTGCATATGTCTGTGGTCGCATGTCGATGGCCACCAATATGCGGATTGACTGCTCATTTTCCACCTTTAAAAACGTTAAATAACCCACCAAATATAGGTGTTTTAAGAGGAAGCTTGAAAAATGTGTACTAGTTACATGTGGTACTCGGTTCTCTCTACCTGTCCTAATTATGCTACTGGCGAGAAGGCGTTTTTTTCGGGCCTGGACTTACGCTGTCCAAGTCAAGAGAAGCTCAATACAGCACCTGATAGCTTCGAGTGCTTGTCTGGCAACGAAACTTGGCTTGGAGTCCTAATGCCGACTGGCCCGCACACTCCCGCAAATGGGAGATGTGAACCTCGATATAGCGGTTGTAACAACAAACTTAACTATTATTTTCATAGCTAGAGTGACCGCGGGGTTCCTCATCCCGACCCTAACGTCGAGGGCAGCTCCTGCATTGAAGTTAAAATGTCAGATGAATGCACCTGTTCAGTTTTATATAAACGCTTTCGATTATGTACTCGACCTAAATTTTATTATTGTGACTATTTTTACGAGCTCTATTGTATAATACGTGCCACTATCGACGAAAAACCTCTGCGAGAGCCTTCGGCCGCCGCGATGGAGTCCCCGGATCTATCAGCAACACGACACAATCCGTTTTTTTTTCGGACCTGAACTCATGCTGTGGAAGCGGAGACTAGCCCAATGCATCGGATGTCTACGAGTGCTCGTCTGACGACGAGACTAGAGTTGGGATCTTAAGAGAGACCGACCCCTCTCTCCCGCAGATGGACGAGATGCATTCTGATAGGAGGGTGTTTGTAACACAATGAACATTCGCGTAAATATACGAAAACAATATGTTAAATATTATTATCATGGGCAGAGGGACCGAGAGGTTCCTCCTCCCCCGACTCTGACGTCTGGGGCAGCTCGCGCGCGGTATTTAAATTGACCTCGGCGCTGAAGTGAACGTTTTGCTCATTAAGAAGATCATGACTAGGGAGCCCGTATCCCCCTTTACCCTCAGACGGGTGAAAGAAACAATCGTATTGGAAACACAATCCGTGTATCTGCGTACAACGTATGCTAGGAACACCACATAAACTATTCTACTCTTCCCCGTGCTAGATAGTGGAACAGAGGTCCTTCGGTGCAACCAGCTTATTCTAATGAAGTGTGGGTCGCGTCGAGTTGGAATACTTAATGTAGGACGCAGGTAATTAATGACCCTACCGGTAGGGTCAATTATGAGAAGGTCGTAATGATTAATGTCTAATCTTGAACATTGCCAACCGTATACAATTACAAACAATTGATTTTAATGCTATCAGCATTATATTATAAACTACCTGGTGCCCGCAACGTACGTATTCGATTTTGACGAAAAAAAATTGAGATTTTTCTTCCCCTGAACTTTCTATATCAAATGTTACAGTTTTCAATACAAATTACAAACTGCATGGTGCATGACACTAAATCCTCCTATGCAGCATGGCACCATCTCTTCCTAATGTGTGGCGAGGAGTGTCCAAGGCATCGTCACAGGGGTGGTACGGTGGCGTGTGCTCAGTGCACACAAGTAACAGCTACTGCTCACGCCCTAAGAAAGGTACGCATGGGCTGGAGTAGCTGTGCGCTTACGCGTGGTACCTGTGGCCTCCCCTCCCATAGCCGCACTGAGTTCTCTCGACCAGCACTTATCCAGCTGCGCAACTCCTCGAGATCAGACGTTAGCCTAGTCCTGTGGTGAGTATAGTGGACAACGGAATCATATTTAATATTCTTATTAGTTTAAGAAATTTTACATATTTACGATTTTTATTATTGAAGTACACATAAGACAGATATAAACATCCATGACCTAGGCGGGATCCGAACCCGCGACCTCTGGCGTAACACGCGGACTAACCGCCACGTTACGAACTGAGCCAGCCGGTCGTCAGCAGGGGGTGTAATTAATAATTACTATCCAACTTTTGGTAATTGGTATGCCCGTTATTAGCCCCCGTCTATATATAAATAACCCATGCGCACGGGAACCCATGCATGCAAGCAGTTAGATGCCAAACAGTTACCTGGCATCTAATGTCGACGACATATATTTGTGACACACTTCCGACGATGGTTATTTGTGAGTCACGCGGCGGCATCGTAAAGTACTAAAGTTTAGTTACGTATAAATACTAAAAGAACGGAACCCGTTAACCGCGTTATCGGACCGATTTGGTGACTACTGACGCTAACATCCTCCTCTCTGGCCATGATAATAATAGTTAAATTAGCTATTATAAACATTCTTAATCGGGATGCATCTCTTCCATCTGCGGGAGAGCGGGAGTTCTACCCCCAACCTAGTCTCGTCACCTGACGGTCACTCATAGCATTCCGATGAAGCCGTATTGGGCTTCTTTTCGCTTGCAAACTACAAGTTCAGGTACGAAAAAAAAGAGACTCACGTCTCACGGTTAGTGGTTAGGGGGATGGCCCTCATTCAAGCTACTAACAAACAGCATAGCCTAACCAGAAATTTTAAGGTGTTGTCATATGAGCCCAAGGCGCCGGTCGTCCAGCCCAATTCAACTGCAATGTATCAATGACACTAGCTCTTATTAGCTGCACGTAGGTAAAAACAAGAGTGTTCTTAGCTTTCATTTCGCTGATCACTAAATGTAATGTCGTGTCTACAATTGGCCTGTTAAATGTAAATCAAGATTTTTTCGATTATATTGGTTGTTTAGGGTTCCGTACCTTAAAAGGAAAAAACGAAACCCTTATAATTTTAGTAAAAGATAGTGTCATGCTGCATTGCAGCGTAGTTGGACCGATACGACCGAGGGGTTACCTCTCGGTCACAAGACACCAGCGTAAAGTGTCGTCTTCGGTGTCGACTTTCGTACGGTTTATGCGTAGCAGGCGGCCCAATTGGGGGGGGAGAGGAGGAAAGAAGGGCAAGGCATCGACATATTTATGCGATTTTCATGGGCGTCCGTTGTCGTAGGAAGGCTCCGATTGCTCTTTTGCCCACCTATACTATAAAAAAATATACTGGATCTGCTTGCTGTCCATCTTTGTGTTTGTGTAACCTTGTCTCGAGATTTGTGAGATTTCGAGAATGTTTTGAAGGATCAATTATGTCAACTATTGAGGTCTGCAATATATTGAAACATATCATACCTCTAAGTTATCACAATTAAAATATACACCCGTTTACGAACACATTTTGTATCAGATGTTATGTATACTAATATATATGTAGCTTTACTTAGAATAGCAATAGTTGGCAAGAACGTATATCACATATATAGGAAGAAATCCGAAAATTGGTAAATTATAATTATTATCTTGTATAAAATTCTCGTGTCACAAACATTCGTTTTTTTACTCCTCCGTGATGCCTTTACCGATTTTTACAAAATTTTATTCGCATATTCAGTAGGTGTGAGAATCGGCTACTATATATTTTCATACACCTAAGTGATAAGTGTTTTTCACTCAACTATTATATTAGCTATTATGTCAGCTATTATATTATATAATGAGTATATTCTAATGAATATAAAGAGCTCTGTCAGTACCTAGACAGAGCAGAAAAGCGTCTATAGCAGTGGACAAAATATTTTCCGCGAGTCGAACGCGCCTATACATAAAAAGCATATCTCTCTCTCTCTATCTCTCGTTTCAAGTCTTTACTAAATATATAATTTTATTATAATACAAATTTACTCTCGCCAGTTCAAAAGTTATAAACCACCTTATAAACTTCGACGCCACTTAGAATGAGCTATTTAATGACACCCCCCGCAAGGGAATGTTTTCAAAAAAGCAATTTTCAAGCAAATTTCGGTTACATATATACGAATAATAATGTTTTCCAAAATCACACATTCAAATATACAAAAATAAATTTCCTAATAATACGCCGGACAGACGGACATGACACAATTATAAGGTTTAATGTTTTTGCCGCTACGGAACCCTAAAAAGTTTACCAACAATACCCTAAGAATACCAGTCACAGTATGTAGGCAATATTTTAATGAACGGTTTTAATTGCACAGCAACTGTATATCATTGTTACAAGTGATCATTATTTTAATTACAATTGTCTACACTTTCTCTATCAGAATTATATTTACTTGATACCTCGTGCAAAAATAACAATTTTAAGTAGCCCTCGACACAAAAAAAATCTTTAAAAAGGTAATGACAAACACGATTTCTCTTTTGACCTTTTATCTGCGCATTAGTAAGCAACTATGTAGGTACACTTTGACGAAAATCCTAATAAGTAGGTACATAGGTACTTCATGATTAGCAATCATCGGTATATTATTTTTATAGTGTAAGGGGGCAAACTAGAAATCAAAACATTTTGATACAATCACATATTTTATTTTCTATATGTTAGAGGGACGGGAGCAGTCGGGACAGTCGCATAATTGCCTTGAAGATGCGTTGTACTACTTTCAGTGGGCCACTGGCTACTCACAAACCACACGAAGCGCGACAAGGAAGATGAGTGACATCTTCGTTGTCGAAAAAACAACTCTCTCTCTCGCTCCCAGGCTCCGCCCATTCGGATCATTACTATACCTCATAACGTCATAACTATTCGTGTGTGCAGCTAGCGTAATCGTTTTACAATATATTAAACATAGAGATAATACCTGTGTAAAAAATGAAAAGATGCTATACACGGCAAATTCTTCGCTTCTTCTTTATATACTACAGACAGAGAGCGAACCACACTTGCTGTCTCTCTCGTCTTAGACGGCCGCTTTTTAGGCTGGCTTCCCTCCTCTACCAATATAATCTGTATCACGTTAACCCGTCAAAGTGCTTGTAGTTGCGTGACAGTAGACCACAGCCGTGTAGGACTGCCGATGTGTGTCACTGACGGCCGTGGCTACAGTAGAGGTCAGGAAATAATTTGCTAATTGCAAGGTGTACGTAACGGTAGATCAACGCAGTCGGGAAAGCACCGTTACCGCTATTACCTTACTGTTATAATGTCCCTTTAAACCTCTGTTTGAAGGAGACTTAACTGGGTATACCTGGACAAGTATACGAATTATTGTCAACCCCCCCGTCTCGTCCTATATTCGCTAGATTTGCCCCCTGTGACTTCTTTCTCTTTCCAAATGTAAAAGATTCTCTTCGTGATGTTGATGGTAATGATTTTCATCCAATAGGGTTATCGCTTAATTTTTTTTTGTTTGAAAATTTTCATTGTCGTCAAAAAATATTTTACGGAAAAAGATGGTGAAGGCATCCATAGAACAAAACTTGCGTCCGATGTAAACGTTAGTTTTGGCTGATTTATTTTTATTAAGATTTTGATTACATAGTGGCTGTAAATATCTTCGAGGATGGCAAATATTTTTGAACGTCACAGAGAGCAAGAGAAATACATTTTACAACAAATAATATGTATTTATTTTATTTACAAATATATAAATATGATTCTTGCGTTCTTCCTTTAATCTAACTGAAAGAAAAAACTTGTATTTGTCCCAAAAAAAAAATGGCAACCCCAATTGTGACGCGTGCACTCAGTAGGACATCGATGGTATACGAAAACTATGTGGTATGATATGCATACTGTATAATTAATTATTATTAATGATAATAATAATAATAATATCTGTGGAGATGTCACACCACGTTAGCCTAGTCCTGTCGTAAGTACCATGAGAAATTGTGTGACAAAGGAAATATATTTATCATTCTTATAAATTTAAGAAATTTAAGACTTTTATTATAGAAATACATGTAATACATATATAAATATCCATGACCTTGGCAGTAAACGATATCATCAAGGTCCAGCCTCAAGCACGTCGAAGATACATGTTATGCAAAGATGTAGAAATATCTGTGTCATCATCAGCCGCCGGAGGACGTCTATCTTAAAGCGCCATAGGTCACGGTCACTAGTCACTTCCATCATGAAATACCTGTCATATAACTTAAATCAAATACTAAAGTTTAATTTTCTTATCATTTATGAGGACTGTTTAGAAACTTCAGAAAATAAACTTTACTGTTTACAAAGCAATAATTTGCATGAATGTATGTTTGCCGCAATGCAGGTACTGTGTAATACAAGCATCAAAAGGTGTTGACTTCGTTTACCCCCAAATACATACTACAAAACTAGTTGTTACCAGTATTAAAAAATGCACACCATCCACCTGTTTCCCCCTCACTGAATCTTTAATATGTAAGTCAAGCCGGATTGAGATTATTTTTAATAATACGTCTATTTTTAATTTGTAAATTTTCTAGTTTGTAGGTGTTCTAGTTTCTGAGATTTTGTGATTAATCAGTGAGTGTTATTCTCTCTCTCGTTTTCTTATATATGGATCTGCGACACCGACCTGCCAAAAGTTTAGAGGTTTTGTTTATACCACGTAACGCTAAAAACCTTGTTATAACATGCTCGTATTATCAATTTATCTGCATCACAAACCTTAGCCCGTGTAGCAGCTAACTCCGCCATATCGTTTTGTTTAATCAACACACAAAGCCGCTCCTTGATCAGCCTGACCTTAAGATCTATGAACACATTAAACAAATTTCTCACCAGACGTTGCTCAACACGATCGCATCCACAACGGGGTCACCTGCTTCACACTCATTGTCTGCATCTGCTGACATCATCAGCGAGTGGTGTTGCTACCATCGCCCCATATCGTCCACTTTTGGTTAGACGTCACACATTGCATTGCAAGCGAGATGGAAGAGACCTCTCGCTAACATAGGGCTATGAAAAAAATCGAGTCTGGGGAAAAAGGACCTGTCATTTTTTTATAGGGGGCAAACTAGCAATCGGACCCTTTTTACGACCACCGACGCCCATGAGCATCCACATAATTGCTAT
This sequence comes from Eumaeus atala, assembly GCA_017140195.1. Lineage (NCBI taxonomy): Eukaryota > Metazoa > Arthropoda > Insecta > Lepidoptera > Lycaenidae > Eumaeus > Eumaeus atala. The sequence continues at coordinate 490,778 of JAFELO010000079.1, forward strand.
ACCGATGCGCTGAATTGGGCTACTCCCAAACCGCACGAAACGCTACCCTGAAGATGTCACTTTACGCCGGTATTATGTGAGCGAGAGGTATCTCGCCGGTCGTGCTGGCCCAATTCCGTTGCATAGGAGGATATAGTGTCATGCACTGTGCATGGCACCTTCTCCTATGCAGCGTGGTTCCGTTCCGTTTTTTGCAACTTGTCTAAGGAACCCCAATAAAAATGTATTCATTATACGACAACTAAACTCATGAGGAACATTAAACATTGAGTTCTTCGAGACTCAACCACATGACATGTTGAATCGTGTTGCAACACCAGGTGTTGAGACAACAAACTAATACTCACTGGTATAAATTATACGTTACTACTAGGAAATGCAGTAAAAACTAGGAACCAGAGAACGAGTACAGGAGTTGCGTCACGTATTCTGCGCAGCTGACTTTACGTAAACGGCAGGAGAATTTCACTGTAATACTCACGTTGCGTTTCTATGGTGTGGCCTGTATGGTGCACGCCTGCCGTCTCAGAGCACAGAGGCCGTACTTTGCTATTAGAATACAGACTACTCAGTTTATATTTATAATAGACATTAGTTTGTTTGTTTCTACGCGCTAATCTCAGGAGTAGGCCGAATTGAAAAAAATATTACAGTGTTAAATATTCCTTTTACCGAGGACACTTATAGGCCACGAGGCACTGTGGAAAATGCACATGTAGAATATCTATCATACATGGTTTTCGAAAATAATTTGAATGAAATACCTATTGCATTCGATACTCTAATAATCAAATAATCCTAATCAGACATTTTTTTTTACTAAAACTGCATACATCTTTTCTTTTCTTATGTTGAATTAAGTTGAGGTAGCGGATGGCTCATTCAAGTGTTTGCATACGCATAATTCGAATAGGTATTGTGAAAAAAGTATTTAGCACATGCATGCGGTTTTATACATTTTTGAAAGGGATATTTTACGTTCTTAATACGGGCAATTAACTTTTTTAAATATGCTTTTAATTGTTGAGTAAGTACTTAAAAATTTACATACCACGTTTTTCACTTTTTTTCGTGGAGGGTTTTCACATTTACCCACGTGTCCCCACGCGCAACTTTATGTGTTATTTGTTAGCCTAACTATTCATAAATAATTCATAAATAAAAAAATCAAAAATCAAAAGTTATGGAAAAAAATGTGATAGAGGTCGGAGTAGATAATTCGGTATCTTTTGCGGTTACTGCTGACATAGTTTACAAAAACAATATTAACCACAACATTCTAACAGCAATAGCTGATCATGTATTTCGCACTCGCCCTGCGTGAGTAAATATACATAACATTGATATTAGTACGTATTTCATATCTAAAAAACCTGTATATAAGGGGAAGAAAATATCAAATCCACACTTATTTAAATTGGTTATTTCCATTAAAATTTCAACTTTTAACTGTTCTAAGGGCGATATCATCATTCCTATATCGAGCGTGGCAGAACCTTGGAATTTTTGTCCATAGTTATACATCAATCATTAAATTTTTCTGAAAGCAACATGTGTTTTGTAATTGGTGACGTTTCGCGCTGTGCTCAAAGCAATCACAGAAAAACGACAAATTTATTCGGAATAATACGAGCTGACTGGAGTTTGGATGCTTATGGTAACTCCTCAGAATCAACAAAGAAAATGAAAAACACTCTTTTACTAGAAGAATATGGGCTTGAGCACATTTGTAATGCATTTTTGCCAGGACTGCGGGCCTTAGGTGAGTATACGGAGGCTCGTCTTGTTGAAGAGCTAAGAAACCCTGAGAGCGAAAAGAAAAAGTCTCGACAATGTGGAAAGAGTCAAACCAAATGAAGATTTTACCTGGTATATAAGCATTGATTGCTTTTATTGATTGGGATGGGATCTAAAGCACAATATATACAATAACAATAACCACAATAACCAACGAAAGCAAGTGTTCCCCATATTACAAAATACAAGAAATAAAACAAACTTGCTATCCACCATATTCTATATCAATCGAAATCACAAATACTCATGCTAAAGTGATTAATATACAAGACTTGCCAGAATTTTAAAAATTGATTCAGTTTTCCAAGAACAACACAGAAATTTAATCCTTTACTGTGAATGGTGATGTGATGGTTCACCTGGCCAAAGTCAGAACAAGCAGAAACAGCCGGAGTTTTTTTTGGTGACGCGGGGAAACGCATTTACGCCTTCACCGGCCCTGGCTGGGGTCCAGTGGTGTGTGGGACTCGCGGCACATGATAGTGCCGAATACCCACAAAAACCACCGCGAGTGCCATCAGTGCCGCCCTTGGTGAGATGCCCCGGAACAACAATCATCAGGGCACCTCGACGGCTAGTCAGCCCTCTAAGGGACTAACTCCACCACAGATGGGGTTGCCCAGCACTACAAGGATGGGAACCTCGCCCCTTGCCCCGTGCGCAGAAGCGCCACCTCCTGCTGCTCTTAGGTCCCCCCCTCTTCTTATGAGAGGGGTGCAAAGATCCCCTTTCGGTTCATTTGGCTTCGCCTGGTTTCACCCCAGGCTACTAAGCCCCACTGGCACGTCAAGGCTTGAACCATGACGGGGAACTTCGACAGACCTCGTCAATTAGGTGGAAACTCAAGTGATTGAAATACACCACGAAGGTTCTTTTACAATTACAATTACACAGCGAACATAACAGGTGTTAATGAAACATCGATTAAACACTTCTATATTATTTTACAAGCTCTATTTTCTGGAATGATGATTGATCCCGAAAAATTTGGAGTTTATACCTTAGAAACTACGCGAATTTATGTTAGTACTACATGCCATGATTGGTACTATATCCCACCCTCCGTGCACAAGTTACTTATGCACGGAGAAAATGCGATCACACATTTTTCTGTTCTTCCCATTGGGCAATTGTCGGAAGATGCAGAAGAGTCGCGCAATAAAGATTACTAAAATGTGCGCCTGCACCATGCCAGAAAATGTTCCCCTATAGCTATAGACGAAGACGTATTTAAAACACTTTAATATACCTCAGATGAACATAATCAAATCAAAGACTAAACATAACACCTAAAGACAGCAAGTTACAATAAGTTCGGTACGTATTTTTAATTTGTACTTACGATAATCGGGTAGTTTTAGGACCGCAGACAGACATGGCAATTTCGCAGACGTATTTCTACTGCCGCTAACAATTAAACCACAATAACATTGTTAAGTGGGGCAGCAGAGGTGATTTTGAAATTATACTTCTTTTGGCTAGTTTGAGAGGGATGAGAAGAGTAAATATTTACGATGCGCGCGTGTATCGTCATGAAAAACCGACACTACGAGGTGTAATCAACATTTTAGTTTTTTCCAAAATTGTTGCCATAATGCGTTATAATAAAACTTTCAAGGTATTAAATACCCCTTTTTTACTGTTAATGTTGTTTCTCTGCAAACGCAGAATAAGGCGAAAGATAGAATTCAGTTTGCTATATCGGTCGCTATCTAGCGATCGAGTTGACGTCTGTCGGTTACGTGTCTGATTGAGAAACGTAGCGCATTGTTTAAACCCACCTGAAGCCGTTACGTGATATACAACTCTCTTTGACGCGGCACGCGGCGTTGATCTCAAATATTTGTTACTAGTAGGCAGTTTAGAGGCCATGCTGCCTTGCAGCAGAATTGAGCCCTCGCTATCATACCGCCGTACAGGTACACTATCGCGTTTCATGCGGCTGCGAGTAACGTGCACCCCATTGAAGGAGAGGATGAAAGGAAGGCAACGCGTTATGTACATGCGAGTATCTATGTTGCGTCGGTAATGGTCAAAAAGATTTGGTTGCTCGTTTGCCCCTATACTTATAAAACCAGTTAATGCTTTAGTGTATTTTTCACGCCAGCGCCGAGGGCATTTAGCAGTAGCTATAGCTCGTGTTCAGAATCAGTTCAGAATCATGACCTCTCTGGCCATGATAATAACTTTCTCATGTCGAGATGCATCTCTGCCATCTGCGGGGGAATCGACCCCAAGTACTTAGCCTCTGAAGCATCAATTATAATCCGAAGATGCTGTACCTCTCGATTACACGATGAGCGATTTATAAGCTATCGTTGGCCAATTGGAGGCTAGGAGGGCAGAAAGGTGACACATCTCCATAACAGATATGTCGTGAAGTATAAGTGAAGTATAAGTATAAGACTCTAGCTGCTCGTGTGGCTCCTAATACTATAAAAAACCTGACTTTGTCCTGAGGTGTTAAGTGATAAACCTTGTCTGAATCCTGTGTCGTGAGTTTGACTCGCATTATTTTTCCAGACCTGAACTTCTGCTGTTGAAGCGAAGAGAAGCCGTTTCATCTGTTCATTGCTATGAGTGCTCGCTGGGCGACGAGACTAGGTTTATGGTGGAAAAGAGATTTTTTTTATAGACATATATAAACTTTTATAACAAAAAGTATATCTGTCATCTTTGACTGTCAGATGTGCGCGGCTTCGAGGAAATGTCGCTCTTTACTTTTTCCGTCTAGGAGGACGGAATGATTTGTTAAAATATGATAATCAAATAGTGTTTTTCTTTTCTGCCCGGGAACTTCTATTTTCCGGGGAGGATGCCACGAATGCGAAATGTCGGCGTTGTTAAGTTCTATTAATAATGTTAAATTAAAAGGGTGAGTTGATGATTTCCTGCCGACGCCATGTTTCATATCTTGTTTCGAAAAACCTTTATTAAGTTAAAGTGTCTTAATTCACTTATGTGTGTATTTTGATAGGGCTATTTACACGATCTGCATGACTATTAATTTGACAGATCGTATC
>JAFELO010000079.1:495759-544633 GCA_017140195.1 Eumaeus atala
TAAGTTTGGATGTAGTATGAAGATATCATAATCCTCCAATATTGGATTTGAGGATTGAAGAACAATCCGCGTGGTCCATTGAATATATAAGGATTCTCCGCCCGGGTTGCAGGGAGTCTCGGACAACTGCCCAGATAAGACTTCGTTCCCTCACTCTTTACTAACCCTGATTAGAAACTGTATTGGTTCCATTGTTTGTTCCTTGTAGTATTTTAAGTTTGTTCTTGATTGTGAATATGCAGAAGCCATCATTAAATAAGTCTATTTAAAAGTCTGACTAAACCTCTAATAGTCTCTTTACCCCCATTGTTGACTCCTTCTATTTAATAAAATTATCACATAGCAAAAGGGGGCAAACGAGCAATCGGAACCTTTTAATGACTACCGACGCCCATGTACATTCGCATGATTGTTACGCAGATGCGTCGGCCTCCTATCATACCCCCCCCAATGGGTCTCTGGCTGCTTAGATGCCGCACGAAACACGACAGCGATGCTGTCACCTAGCGCCGGTATCAAATGAGCGAAAGGTACTTCCGCGGTCGTGCCGGTCTAATTCTGTTGCATAGGGAGAGGTAGTGCCATGCATGGTGCATGACGGCATAGCACTACCTCTTCAAATCAGATTCTTTATAATACCTAATTTAGCTATTATCATGGCCGGAGACACCGCGTGATACCTCCTCCTCTCGACTCCACGACTCTGACGTCGAGGGCAGCTCACGCGCGGTAGCTAAAATGGCCTCGGCGCTGACGGGAACGAATACACTTGGTCAGTATTATTTGAACGTGTTAATGTTCTTGTTGTAAATATTTTAACGCGCTCTATTGTATGATGCAATATATATTTAAGAATTATGTAAGTAGGAATCATTTTAACGTTACTTGAACAAGTTTGTCCATTATACAATTAGGCTAGACGAGCCATTTCAGAAGTGGTTTTGTATAATTACACTATTCACAGAGAAAAATACATATACTCGTATTTCATTAAATAAAATGACACAAGTTAATATAATAACTAACCCCACCATGGTTTAAGCCATGTCGTGGCGGTGGGGCTCCGTTCGTCCACGAGTCCTACACACCCCATCGGATCGTGCGTAATTACCTTTCCCCGCGAAAAGAAAAAATAAATCAGACTCGACGCTCCATTCAATTTTGGACAAACTTCTTAGAAAACTAACGTACTTTATTGTTTTATGGTGTTAATACTCAATATCACGGGTCCATTGAGGAGGGAGGAGAGAAGAAGGGCAACGCAAGGTAGTCGTGAAAATCTCCACAACGCAAACGCAAGGTAGTTGTAAAGTGGGGCAACCCACTACACTAGAGGAGACCACAAGTAACATCGCGGCTGAATAAGGCCGAAGTTGCCTGTAGAGTAGGTTAGGGAAATCACTAGAGCTTAACTAGAACAAGTATTGCCTTGCTACGTGTTATAAGAATAGACTATTACTTATGTACCAATTTTTACGGATAAATTCCTTGGTTGGTAAAGTACAACATTTTAAAGCGATAACGTCTTGTAAGTCGCCGGACGATGCATTCACAGTCTACTCCGATTTTTTTTATAGCATGCGGGGGGCAAATGAGCCAATCGGAGCCTTTTGATGACTACCGCCGTGTATGGACTTTCGCATGATTGTTGCGCAGACGCGTTGCCCTCCTAACATCCCTCCAATGGGCCATAGGGTCGATGAACTATAGAGGCAAATGTAGCAGTTTAGGGATCCCCCATCACCAAATTTACAAATCAATTAGAGAACCGTTGCCAGATAATATTATATCGTCCGTAAATCGACTTATCTTTTAATGCTTTGCTTTGGTAGCAAATTAACCAGATCTGAAGTTAATTAAGGATGACAGTCATTCACATAACGAAATAATATACTGGAATGAAACAGCGCCAGCCGTTAGTTTGGTGAAGCAGGGCTGATGCTGATGACAGTGGCTCCAGCATCCGCAACGTTCTCTCTCCGCATCTAGTCGCGGCTCGTGTATTGTCAGCACTTGAAAGCAAATCTCCTCGCCTGTCGCTTTCAATGAACGCATACAATGTGACTACGACAGGCCATTGACCGCCACGCGGCTCGAGTGCGCAGGACATGGCGGATCCTACACAATACCACTTCTATTCATTGTTTTCTTCCGCGGGACCTACTACTGTTGGCTATTGCTGTCGCCTCTACAATTTAGGGAGAAGAAAGAGAGACAGACTCCCCTCTTTACACGCAGATATGAAGAGAACTGTTTAGGGAAATAAAAAAACCGGTAAGTGTGACTCGCCGCGCACGAAAGCAAACGTTAGTGACCCCTAGATAAACACCTCGTAGCCATTTCTCTGCAACCACGTGCTCACCGGCCAAATCTAATAAGCATTTACCTTTGGTGCCTATTTCCTGCAACAGAGTTCCGTCATTTGTCACGAAATCACTATCACAAACATCTTCCTTGAGTGTGCTTAAAACCACAGAACCGAAACAAAGTTAATTTACATTCACGAAACAGGCGTACCTGTTTACGAGAGAAAGAGAAATAAATTGTGTAATCGCACCTTTGTCTCTCTTGCCCCTATAGTACTATACGAAATGTACTTGTGTTTTTATAGAATAGGAAGGAACGAGAAATTAGAGCCTTTTTACGACGGTACATGTAAAAAGGCTCTGATTGCCCGTTGAACATACATATAAATACTATGCCGATGCGTTGCAATCTTCCCCCCCCCCAAATGGGCCATCGGCTACTCACAAATCGCTCGAAACGCGACACTGACGACGTCACTTTACAGCGGTATTATTTGAACGAGAGGTACTTCACCAGTCGTGTCGGCCCAATTCCGTTGTATAGGAGGATGTCGTGTCATGCACCATGCATGGCACTACCTCCTCCTATGCCGCATGGCACTACCTCTTCCAAAAATAATAAAATATTTCTAATTTCACTAACTTAGGTCTCCCTCTCCACCTTCGTTGCCGAAGGCCTCGTCATGGTTGACGACCGGCTGGCTCAGTAGGTAACGTGGCGGTTAAGTCCGCGTGTTACGCCAGAGGTCGCGGGTTCGAATCCCGCCTAGGTCATGGCCGTTTAGATATGTATTTCAATAATAAAAATTTTAAATATATCAAATTTCTTAAATTTATAGAATATCAAATATATTTCCGTTGTCTAGCACCTGTAACGCAAGTCCTTACGGTACTTAACACAGGGCTAGGCTGACTTGGTGTGATAGGTCCACAGATATTATTATTTATTATTATTATTATATGTAGTCACCACCTTATTACCCGAGTAATTTTTTTCGAAAGGACTAATAATGCCGACGATGCTATTGTGTTCGTCCCTACAGCTCAGCGTACTAGCAAAGACTTTTGCGTCTTCGTTTAGACAGACGAAAGGGGAACAAACCCCCTCTTTTCCAGCAGATGGGAAGAGATGTGCCGAGTCGATCATGGGCGATCCCTATAGTAATTATTTTTGAGCCAACGGGGGAAAGCTCACTACTAGTGAGGCGTCGCACGCACGGCAGTGATACGGAAATGTCGATTTTTATTTGGCTTAACTAAGAAGGCCGGCCTCCTCTCCTTTTGAAGGGGACTTGTCACAGCTCTCATGGCCCTACGGTATAGATATAGGAGGACGTAACTATGTCTCTTTCTATCATCAGTACCTTAAGTCACTGTCTCTCTCAACTTCCGTTCGCTTCGATTTCGTAACGTTTTCGTCACGCGTTTACCAGTCTCCCCCAACTCAAGCGTGTATAAAGGCGTTTCACATTAAAAATCGAATCTCTAGTAATATTGATCTCATCATAATAATACCAAACAAGTCGGTATACAAATGAAATGTAGGTTAACATTGCATTAGGCAAATCCGGGCTCACCTTTGCGCGGTCCGAACGTGTTCGCATGATGAAAGTGTGATTCATTCCGATCTCACCTCACGACAAACTCGATCGTGACAAATAGAGAATGGCCGCCGCAAGGTCGACGGCAGTATTTTTATTAAATACTTATTAATGTGTTATTTTCGTATATATCGTAAGTGACATTTGTAGCAGGAAACGTGTAAGTTCCTTGAAGGTTTTCTTCTCTGCCGGCTCTATGATGTCAAAAGTGGCCAGTGCAGCTTAATCGATTACTATTCCCCTCATCCACCGTCCTTTCCCGCAGATGGGAAGGATGCATCGCGATAGTTATTTAAGATTAGCTAAAGTAACTATTATCCTGGCCGGCGGGACAGGGTCTCCTCGCCCTCATCAATAACGAGGGGGGCAGCTCAAACGCGACAGCTAAATTTGGTCCGGCATTATCGTGGTGGCTGGAAGAGCTCGTTGAGATATCACGAATGTGGGAATGATCCCGCCCTTCCACCACAGGTTAACTCGTATATCGTATATCTCGTATGACTGCACTAATATTGTCATTCTGACTATTTGGAGGCGATCGTGTGTGCTATTGTACGTCTTGAAGATAGTTTATTCCCGACAACCAAATGAATTCGGTCGTACTAATGTTATCAACCGAAGCCTTGTTATTGAAACAACAACAGGCTAGGTGCGAATGGGGCCAGTAGTACCTGAGACTGGTGCGTTCACACAAACACTTCACTCGCGTTGTCAACACGAATCGAATCGACACGCTGAAGACCGTCAAGTCATTTAGAATGGAGACGTTTTACCTAGTTTGGTTAGATATTAAATTATTTATTACTCGAATAGTCTACGTTCCGTCCACTAGTTGGCGTGACAGTCGACATGCATGGTCACCATTACTATGGTCTACCGTCGACTATGGTTCTTTTATGTAGATACATAAATATCTCGCTAGGAATTTGCCTTATGCTTGCCACTGGGTACATCCATACCTATATATGTATAAGTACGACTAATTTAAGATCCACTGCTCCCGCTGGTATGGAACCCTCTGTATGCGAGTCCAGTTCACAGTTCGCCGGGTATTTTGTTTTCCAACTGAATGTTATCAAAAACAGCTCAGTTTGACATTATTTAGAGTAATAAGTGAAGTGAAATGTGATGAAAATGTATTTCTTCAAAGTACAATTATAAAAATTACTTCTTGTACGTCAGTAAAAAAAATGTACCACCGGTGCAAACCTAAATCTGTCCTGAGAAGAACCGCCGAAATAAACTCAGCGGGTCTCTCATCAATTATATCAATTAACTCAATGATAACAAGTATAATTCAATAATAAAAAATTACAATTACATTTATATAGATAGTCAAAATAAGAATTTCACCGAAATAGCCTGAGAAGAGCGTTTTACTCCCAAGGAGTGGTATCTGTCCTTTCCTTTACCACGTTCCTTAGCAACTATTTGAATTTATAAATTTATAAGTTTTGGACGTTTTCCAGGATCCGATTGTCGTTGTCTAGCCATGCATGACACGACATCCTCCTATTACAGAATCAGGCCGGCACGACCGGGGAGGTACCTCTCGCTTACATAATACCGCCGTAAAGTGACACGTTCGCGTTTCGGTTTGTGAGTAGCCGGTGCCCCATTGGGAGTGGGAGAAGTGAGGGCATCGGCATAGTAATTATGTGGATGTTCATGAGCGTCGGTAGTCGTAAAAAGGCTCCGATTGCGATTGGTCTGATATGAATTAATGATGTTAAAAATGATAAAAATATTGTAAGAGGTAGTGCCATGCTGCGTTGTTTTGTAAGAGGGAGTGTCATACTACAATGCAGCGGATTTGGGCCGGCACGGCCGGGGGAAGTAAGATAGGGGGGGGGGGAGGTGCAAAGGAGGATAACACTTTTGGCATGATGATTATGCTGATGTTCATGGGCGCGGCTAGCCCTATTTGGACCAGTTTCTCGTTTGTCCCCACTGTACTAAAATCAAGTGTCAACTCCGACGTCCGCAGTTTACTCCATATGAACCAATACGATTACTTGTTAAATAGCTATTAGTGTACACGCTTTGCTAATCACGCGAGTAGCAGGAGATCGCTTTGAATTGAAACAGGCAGATTTCCAGCAGAGGACCTATAAGGGCTGATGATGATGATTATGGGGACCACAGGAAGAAATTCCAAAATAATAGAATGAGTAGTACCTTGGTATCAGTATTTTTGATCAAAGTTTAAAATGTATGTATTTTAAGTGTGCTTAAGTTGTTAAATAAATAAACCGTTCTGAAGTGAAACAGTGCGAAAACGTAAGAGCGGTAAGGCGTTACGCTTATTATATATTATAATATTGTTATGTTTGTCACATTTTCATAGTATATGGAGCTGATGCCGCTCATTTGGAGACATTTGCTAACTACCGACGCCCGTAGACATCCGTATATGTAATTAGCATCGCCCCGCGTTTCACCCGCGTAATTCTGGTTCTATAGCCTACCTTGATAAATGGACTATTCAACACAAAAAGATTTCAATTAGAGTCAGCAATACCTGAGATTAGCGCGTTCAAACAAACAGTCAAACTCTTTATTTTATTAGTATTGATTGTTATGCCGATGTGTTGCCATTCACCCCTTATTCGCCGAATTGGTTACTAACGAGCTACACGAAGCGCGATATCGTAGCTGCCACTTTACAGGGCATCAAATGAGCGAGAGGCGCCGGCATAATTCTGCTGCAATGCATTGAACTAGGTACCTCTTACTCCCCACCACGGTTCAAGCCTTGTCGTGACGGTGGGGCTCAGTGACATGAGGTGAACCCAGACACCTTAGGTGAAGTCAATTCAACTGAGGAGGTGGGTGCACTTTGTACCACTCTTATAAGAAGAGAGGACTGAAGTTCTGTACGAGGAGCCGCTCTTTGTATCCCTCTTATCAGAAGAGGGGACAATCGAGCAAAAGTAGGCGGCGCTTTTGCGCATGGGACAAGGAGCGCGGATGGGAACCTCACCCAACTGCACTGTCCCAAAGTTGGTGGGACCCCACCCAGGGCAAGTGAAGGCGCGTAAATGCGTTTCCACGTGTCAACAAAAAAAGTTACCTCTTACTATTTTGACGGGACCCTGTTCCCTGTAGATCCGGGACCCTCTAAGATAGCGGCTGAACGCAGGGTTTTCTAAGGGTACCTCTATTAAGAGGTACCGCTTTTTACTAGTAAGTGTGCACCTTTAATCGGAAGGGTTGTGAAGTGGAGTATTTACTAAGCTCCAATAATCTCATGACACTGCTGTGTTGCGTTGTATAGGTAGGCGTGCTCTTCAACTTCTTACCACGAAATTTGGTACACAGTTAATGGATTATGGCCATTATCTAAAATATTTGACATCCCTGAGACTGTGTACCTTTGATTCGGGCCCTGTTGCGGATAGATCTGGGGCACCAAAATACAGGCGGACAATGGCAGCTGTGTTATTTTATATGGGCATTGGGGTAATTCACAAGTCCCACGCTCAGGTACGGGGGCAGTGCGTGAATGCATTTCCCCGCAAAACAATAAAAAAGTAGCTTTGACTGAATCACTTATAAATAAACTAGTAGAATGAGTCCTTTGCGTTGCGAAGTTAGGTGATACCTATTATATAAAATAGACATTACGACCAAGACTCCCGTAGAGCTTCAAAATGTCTGCCTTTGGCAGTTATTCGCAATGTAAACCTAGGTTGGTCGCTTGTCTTAGTTGCTTACATTAAATTATCCATTAATAACAAGGTTCTTTATGGAATCCCGAGTCTGCTGCGCCACAAGGTATGCCAGACTAATATCACTTAGAGATCTACAAGAAACGTGTTTATTCTAATTCGGCATGGTAAATGCGAAACCTCCGGCGTTGCCGCCAACGGAGGGCGTCTAAGACTGCTTTTGATAACCCGATTACTCGTGTCATATCACAAAGGTACCTTTAAAAAGATACCTTTTTTATCATTAAGGGCCCTTAATGATAAAAAAGGTATCAAGAGCCGAATTTGAAGAGACGACCTCATGGAATTCCAAGCGATGTGTGGTCTGCCTGAATAAACTTTTCTAATCTATAATATCTAAGTACCAAATGGAAGACCGAATAGTGCAATAGTGCAGGTACATGCAGGCTAAAGAACTGGTTCTGTATAGGTATCATGTGCTTTGTGGCCTTGTTTAATACATTTGCATAAATTGCATTCGGGTTTATTTGATTTTGACATAGTTTTGATATTTATAATCCATAACCTAGTCCTATAATTACATTTTTAATTATAATGAAAAATAGTTAATACACTTGTACACTAACAAGCGCCTTACTTACCAAAATAATACGAATTTTGTTTCACACATACATTATAGCATTTCCGTCTTGCAGATATATAAAAGTTTGGTAGGAATTTAGGTGTGTTAAATTCACACAAAAGTTTGCTTGCTTGGATCCCGTTAGCTGCAAGATCTTGACATCTTAACTAGAAGAACCACTTAAACTTTTAGAACATGGATTGAAAAATATTTTCTCACTTATTACACATACTTTTTATTATATATTCCTTTATATGGAACCCGGAAGTTTTGTGTAATGCACAAAATATGCGATCCGTTAGCACACTACAGTATTTCACTGAAACCACACGTCATATTCACAGCAGGCAACTACACAACTACCAATACTTACGTCCTACGACTACGAGTACATTTTACAATAAGCACGTCGAATAACTACTACCTTTCTCGCTCTAACAACCTCCCACAATGTTCATATGAAAGAGATAGTTCTTTCTATAAGTTCAATGACAATAACTTAATTCATGAGCGCCTCTACCGGTGTACATAACCAATTATTTGTCAACGATCTATAGAATTTTGCACTAAGTTGAAATGATCACCTCAAGATGGCGGTATTGTGTTGTAAATTTAATGTCAAAGTGTTAGCAAAGATGGCGCTATTTTCATATGAGTGTACTAATAAAGGTAGATTTCCTTATTTAATTTATATATCGCCAATATAGTAGGAGTTGTGTATTAAATAAACTAATTACAACAATTTAATCCACATTAAATATTTTATAAGCCACCATGGCTCAAGACCCGTCGTGACGGTGGGGCTTAGTGGTGAGGATGTCCTGTGGTGCAGGGTACCCCTTCTGTGCCGTCGGTCCCTTAGAGACAGCCCCTGACTAGCCGTCGAGGTGCCCTGACATTTTCTAGTTCTGGGATACCACACCAATGGCGGCAGTGATGGCACTCGCGGTGGTTTTGTGGATATTCGTTACTGTAATTTGCTACGAGCTCCAGACGCCACTAGACCCCACCCGGGGCTGGTGAAGGCGCGAAAATGCTTCTCCCCACGTCAACAAAAGAAGAGCCTAATTACTTTCAAATAAGAAGTAGGATAATATACAGTTTACTGGGTTATTGATTATTCTTATTTTATTTCTATGATTTTTATATAATCGTCGCCTACTGTGCGAAAGTGTATAAGAGGTAGAAGGGTTATATCCGACACCTGAGGCGTTGCGGAGCTGGAGAAGGTTCCACCGAGAAATCTCTATACGGCTCTGGGAGTTAAAAAAAATATTGAAAACCACCTGACTGAGAGGTCTGACTTAGAGTTGACTACGGCCATATCCCTCGTTCTTAGGAAGTGGACAGAGCACCTGCCACCTTGGTGATGAGGTCACGGGGCCCGGGAGACGGCTCGTCACACTTTAACTAAATTCCCTGCCAGGGCACAAGAACTCGCGTCATCATCATCATCATCCCTTATCGGTCCACTGCTGGAGGCAGGCCTCTCTCAATGAACGCCCAGACTACCGATATTCTGCTGCTCGCATCCATCATAGATAGGCTACTGCACGTAGATAGTAGAACGCGTAGTGTTAGATATATATATTGTCCCCGGTCGTGCCGGCCCAATTTCGCTGTAATGTAGCATGGCACTACCTCTTGCTAATATTTGGATAGGACTTGTCACAGACACTGATTACCTGGAATAACATATTTTCTATCCGTTATTATATCCTGGAATAACATATTGTCTATCCGTTATTATATCCTGGAATAACATATTGTCTATCCGTTATTATATCCCGGAATAACACACTTTCTATTCAGTGCAGCCTAACCGGTTACTACAAGAAACGTTGGGCGACGCTTTAGGTGTGATTGTGGTAGATAGGGGGACAGGCCCCCCTCCTTTCTCGCAGATTGGAAGGGCATCCCGAGAGTTACTTAAAATTAGCTAAAGTCCCCCGAGTCCCCATCCCCTCTCTAGCGAAGGGGGTCAGTTCACGCGTGGCAGCCAAACGTGGCCCTGCATTATCTTGTGGGCTGGACTGGGGGACACCGTCCCCGCATTCCACCACGGGCGGCTGGTACGACTCTCGCGCGGTCGTCGTCATACTCCGATACCGGGAATCGAATCGGAATACTTTTTACCGCGGACGTCGGGGTAACGAGCAATAGAATTTACCGCATTACACGAGGCCGCTGTAAGTTCAAACTGCTCGTTTGTACCCGCTACAATAATGCAGATATAAACTTTTATTTAATTCCAGTTAGAGTGCAGTTTAGATTCTGGGGCATACCCCAGAATCTAAACTGCGATTGACATGTCAAATGTAAATAGGTCGTTGGGTAATTTGTAACGGGTCTAGTACCTACAATCAAGATTCTAGACTCAAGATAATTATTAGCTCGCAGCCATTCAGTTTAGTTTCAGTGGGAAGCAGCGAGACGTCCGCCTCGTGCCCCGTGAACGAACGTTTCACTCTCTATAGCCAGTGGCGCTTAACATTTTATTAGCACTACCGGATAATATTCTCATCTTAGGATTTACTGTGTTATGATATGAGAAATGAAAAGAAATTAATGAAATATTATTTATTCACATTGTAAAGACATATACAGTTGATACATAAAAGGGGCTACTGCAATATAAAAATACGCACAAAGTTGATTTTTTATATACTAAAAAAATTATTTGTTTGTCTTAAGGCGCTATTCTCAAGAATTAAAGATTAAAGAGTTGTAAAATAATGTTTATGTTAATAGTCAGTGTATCGAGGAAAGCTACGGGCTACAGATCATGACGCTACGTCTAATAGGCCTGGAGTTAAGCGGGTGAAACCACAGGGTGAAGCCAGTATTATCAATAAAACTCTCCAACGGATAATCCTAGATTTATATTTTACCAGATGTTTAAGTTAATTAACAGCATCTATGTTCTTAGGCAACCACAGATATAAAAAAAATGATGTTTTTTTTAAAAGCAAAATATCTAAGATAACAAAATTTGCGGTTGGTTCGATGAATTTTAATAAAAGTCTAACAAAACATTAGTTTGAATAGTTTTTTCAAGTCCTATCTTGTGTACAACGGGGTGTAAATACCACTTGCAGGTGAGGTAGCACGACTTATGGGAGGTCATCATCTGGAACCCTTTTATGCCTTAAGAAGCGATTTAATAAAAATTATATCAAAAATTTTTAAATACTTATTTAGTTAGATTTTTGGTCTACAAAAACATCGATACTCTATAATGAACCCTAAAAATATAAGATACATATATTTTAAAATAATATAAAATGACTTATAACTAGTTCGATCTGACTTATAACTAGATACTTATACATATCTATACTAACTTGTAAAAAGGTAGTGTAAAATTTTACAGATGTAGCCTAAGTATTTCATTTATACTTAACAGAAACTGGATTTACCAATTTTAAAACGTAATAGTTTTTAATGACTATTAGATACTACGGCTGCAATTCTTAAAAGTCGTTTCGAAATTATATTATTTTCTTAGTATCTGTTTAAGACCAAAGGTTGACCGCACCATCGTAAAGCGAACTTATTACGTTTTCCCAGTGGGGATGCAGGCGTCGGGGCACAACGGAAAAAAGTAAAAACACTGTCGTTAGTCAACAACCCAACAATAACAATCGCGCGCGCGCCATTTTTTCTGGCCATTTCTAATTTGGACAGTGGACATTGTGGACACGACACCGCGAAATCGATATTCGCGCGTTATTTTAACAACTTTTACAAATAAATTGTGTATTACCAATGTGCCAGCAACATTTGTAAAATTTATTTTTGTACAAATAATGAATTAATTTTGGTGTCAAAATGGCTGTGATACTATGGCGTGTCCCCTTTATTTTACGTGTGCTATTTTTAATTATCTGTATTTTTGATATGAGCGAAGCATATAGTTCAAAAGGTAAGTTTTTATAGATTTTATATAAAATTGCACCATGAACAATTCTATTTACACTTCTTCAAAAATAATGTCTTCTTATTTCATGATAATTTTTAGCAACCTGTTAGCTTTTTTATATATAAATAAAAAATCCATATTTATATAGGTACCCATAGGTTTAATCAACATGATACTCACATCCTAGGAAATACCTTTCGATATTAATCTGAAACCCAATCTGCGAAAGTAGAATCAACTTCAAAAATCGCCAAAAATTCGCTTCAGAGTACTCGCATAAAACTACTTAAAATACAAAATTCACTAGATAATTAAAATATAAGGAACAACGTAATTTAATTAAAATGAAATAAAATTTTACGGCATTTTTACAGATTTCATAATCGAAATGTGTTTTTTGGAGTTGAATGTAAAAAATGTCCTTTGTAACCTGATCAATGTTACTAATGATCGTAAACCATCGTAAATAGATCCTATTTTTTTCTTTACAGCAAAAGGATAATGTATCCACAAATACTTATGAATGGTTAAGACTAATGATCTCCCCCATAATCCTTAGGCTACGTTTGCAGAGGCAGGAGGCTTGCTTAGATCGAACCAAGGAATATTTTAATTAATCATATTGCAATATTGACAATAATGTAGTGTTTCACTACTCGTCGTTTGTATATCTACCATAAATATTTTTTATATTTATTTGCCAAAAATAATTTTGAACTGTGTGTTACGACGAAATTATCGAAATAATTTTAATTCGATTATGTATTGAGCTGATACAATCACTCAAATGGAAAGCAACATTTCAGCAAACATCTGATGACTATAATTTGTCAAGGGAACCCGTGAATTGAAGGTTACACGAAATAACAGAGTTTCACCTGTTGGTTTGTTACGATAATGTTATAACATGAAAACTGTTTTTCATTAAATTATCTGTCTTTTTATATGGAGGGCTAAGGTCTTGAATAGAGATGGGTGAATTTAAAGGTTCTTCAAATCTAGGTTAGAGGAAGCTGGTTTAATAGTTCAACGATGAAGATACCAAGCGTTGTCTAAAAAAATAGTATAAAGCTAAAAGTGTGTTTTTTTATCTGGTTTGGTCTCGTTCCCACCGCTGTTAATCCTGGGTCGCCAGGATCCACAGCGGCAACCACTTACGATACCCTTTGATATGACCTTAGGGAGCCCGAGGGAAAAGCGAAAGCTGTCTTGGGACCTGCAACGAATTTAATCAGAAGCAAATAGAAGAAGTTAGGAAGTAATCCTAAATTTCCTCCCTAGTTGAAGTGGGAGTCATTACAGCATTCTAATGACTTATACAAGCCAAGATAAAGAGAGGACTGCCGGGTAAAGCCCATCTGCTATGCACCAAAACATGATCTCCAGAAATCGAGTATTCTGTGAGTGTCTGGGGCATGAGGAGCCCAATTTGAAATGGGCGCTCCTCAGTAGGAGTACGTACATATCTAGTACGCAGAGCAAAAACGACCACGGTGATTAAGACCATGTCAAGTAAAAACTTTTAATCTGATGTGACCTCTTTTGAAATTTGAATATTTTTGGTGACGACTGATTTTTTGTCAATATTTTGCGGCGTACTGTTTCCCTGGTTTAATAGAAAATACTATAGATAAATATATAAACAGACATCGGAAAGTTTAAATACCTAATTAAAAATTCTATAATTTTTATATAAACGTAACTGTATTCTAAATACTTTTTAAGTTGTAATCGAAAAAACTTAACCTTAACCATATATAAAATTGTCGTGTCACAGCGTTACGTCTTTCTCCGAACGACCTTACTCGTCCGAAACGGCTTTACCGATTTTTAACAAATTTTATACGCATATTCAGTAAGTCTGTGAATCGGCTACTGTATATTTTTTATAACCCAAAATGATAAAAGTTGTTCACTCTTAGCACTTTTTAAATGTTTACACGTAACAATGACAAAAAATTCAGTTTAAGACAGAACAGCGTCTGTCGGGACAGCTAGTATTTATATGAGTCCTACACGTATCGCGAAGTAGGATTGGTTATTCCACATATTTTGAACAATGTTCGACCCCTTTTTTAATTTAATTAAAAACCTAGCAACGACGTCTAAGGTGGGCGCTCAGCTTATATCCTATAACGATTTTTTGGAAGAGGTAGTGCCATGCATAGTGCATGACACAACATCCTCCTATGGAACAAACGACAAATTGGTCCTAACCGACTTTGCTAAAAGAGCAAAACTAGTAATAAACCCCTGATTAGTGAAATCGTAGTTATGAAAAAAATCTGGGTGGTTCAGGACAATATTTTTTTTAATACTGGCTTTTCTAACAGATAGTGCCGCATTTGTATCCGAATTGGGCTGGCACGACCGGGGAGGTCTCACATGACACCCCGAAAAGAGACAGAGTCGTTGTCGCATTTCGTGCGGTTTGTGAGTAGCTGGATTAGTATACTAGTACAGGAGGAGAGGAGGTAAGGAGGGCAACGCATCTGCATGACAACAATAATGCGGATGTTTATGGTCGTCGTTAAAAGGCTTCAATTTCTCATTTGCCCTCCTATACTATACAAAAAAGCTAAGAGGAATTGTAGGAGGATGACTACCTACGTTCATAGACATCCACATGATTGTTATGCACATATTCCAAAATAATGCAAGGCCAATTTTAGCTGCCGCTGATGCTGCACCCCTCGTTACAGTCCGAGAGGAGTCGGTTCCCAGGGCTAAGACAATAATATTTACTTTAGCTAATGTAAAATTACTTTCTGGATGCATCCTTCACATTTGCGGCAAAGTACCCCCACCTTTCTCTGTCTGTCCCCCTACCGTCCACACTCTCTATGAGGCTGCACTGCACATTTCCGTCAGCATAGAGCATGCAAAAAAATTTATGCGGATGAGTAAAACCCCCTTTCTATCCTCCATTCCAATTTGCCACCAAAACTCACCGTTTGTAAGTTTCCCGATGTCAGTTTGTCATGTGATCGAGAGGATAAACGTTAAAGCAGAATAGTTAGTAGTGGAAAAGTTTAGTTTTTTTTTAGTTGTTCAAATTTAGAAGCCAATAGCCAGTAAGTAGCTCATACATAATTTTTTAGGGAATCGAAATTATTTGTAGACTTTTAGCTAACTATAGTGCGATCAGAGTTGTTTCACCTCCGGTTAATAAGTTCGGTGAAAGAGGCAAGGTTCGATGAAAAAGGAATGTAATCATGGCGACACATGTTGCCATGATTACGTTCCTTTACTACGGAAAAACGAAATTGCTGTTAGCACATTCTGAAATAGACTTATGCACAAGTTTAATGTAAACTAATTAATATTGTGTAACTATAATTAGTTTTATATTGGATGAAATAAATTAACATTGGCACTTCATTATGATTATAGACACTGCCTGTACGCGTTTGTCGTCAAAAGGCTCCGATTATCGTTTACCCACCTTCCCTGTACTATGAAAAGAAACTTCTTTAGTGGAGAATTGCGCTATCTGCTAAGGAAAATTAAGGGTTCCACGGTAGAACTTTCGTTTTTGCGCTCAGATCCACTGGATAATGAAGTGTAAATCTAAACTTAATCAATGCCCCTTAAGGTTCGGTTTCTCTATCCATCTAGAATAAGGAGGAGTAAGTATTTCAGCTATATCTACCGAGGGCTCCTATTGTTTACAGATAAAGCCTTGTAAGCAAGAGATCTCTCTGGTCATTAGGGAATTGGTGTTAAGATGTGTGTCTGTGAAGGAGGTTTCGCTACCGATACCGTGGCCGCAGATGCAATTAAAGGTTTTAGTGAGTCTTTTTTACTTCGTTTAGTAAATTTAGTAAATTCAGGGCGAAGGCAATGCAGCTTTTAATATTGTTGCGTTCAGCAGAATACTGGAACTAGGTACACGTGGCGGTGTAGTTGCTCAACTGGACCGTCTGAGACCTCACCCCATCGGTGACGGAAGCTGTCAGATAATACCAACTACCAAGAAAAAGAAATGTCCAATGTAAAATAACCCTGAACGCACCTCCTTACTTTTTAATTTAATTTATTTAAAAAAACAAAATACACATAATTATTTAGGGCCAGTGAAAATCAACTTTGTTTTACAATGACGATTATCTTTTATATTATGATCAGAAACTGGGTTAGGTACATGGTAGTAACAACCCATTGTTAAATAAGATGATATCATTTGTGATTATATAATTGACATTATATAATTGTAATGTACCTAATTAGAGGCACTTGTATCCTCTTACGAATATATATTTGATAGAAGAGAAATGTACACACCGAAAGGTGCTTGGCGTGATAAGAGTCAACTGCTCAGAAAACTACTTTAGATGGCCATTACCAAAGCGGTCAGACGATGCGGCGTCCAGACGGCCACGGGCCCCAGCAGTCACAGGAGATCCTGACAATAAATCGTGAAGCTTTATGCTGGAAGAGAGAGCCCCATCTGGTGAATTTTCCAAAGGTCTCAGACGGTCCAGTTACACCACTGCACAACCACGTGTGCCTAGTTCCAGTATGATGAGCTGATCGCAACAATATTAATAGCCGCACTGGCTTCGCCCTGGCAGCCTAATTTACATAACGAAGTAAAAGAAACCACTAAAACCTCATATCTTCGTCTACGGTAGCGGTATCGATACCACCCTCACACACACATAATCTTCACACCACTTCCCTGATGGGGCAGACAGAGAGATCTCTTACACGGCATTATCTGTAAGCAACAGGGACCTCGGTGATCATAGCTGTCATCCTAAATTCTCCTTATTGTAGATGGATCCAGTATTTCTAACTGGATCTTAGTAAGCATTGATTAAGTTTCGATCTGCACTTTACTATCCGGTGGATCTGACCGCAAAAATTAAAGCTCTCCCGTGACCCTTACGTTCCCTTAGCATGTAGCGCAATTCTCAACTAAAAGTTTTTTATAGCACAGGAAGGGGGGATAAACGATAATCGGAACCTTTTGACGATTACCGACACCCATAGACATCCGCATTATTGTCATGCAGATGCGTTGTTCTCCTTTCCTCCTCCCCTACAATTGACCACCGGCTACTCGCAAACCAAATCAACAGCATAGCTGTTACTTTACAGTGGTGTCATGAGTGAGGTACACAGGTACCTGTGCAAGCACTACCTCTTCCTAAAAGGGGAAGTAGTAGGGCATTATACATATAGGGTCACATCAGTCTATAGGTCATATAGGCAGCACGAGTATCATTTGTTGGATAAGAATATATGTAACCTTCTTTGTTGCTCCTCAAAAGTTTTGTCGCGACCACGATTTTGTTCGATATCTTTTCATTACTTTTAACCCAATGTAAAAAAATATATTCTTGGGCGAAAATTAAAAAACAAAGAATCCAGTGTACCTAACGTGTAATTTAAGTCTAAATAATAAAAATGTCAATGATAATCTTATTAAAATAGGTAAGACTGAAGAAGTAAATCACATTTTGCTTCAGCATACAAATCACACGAGCAGATGTAACACGTAAAGACGCACGCAAATACGTGCATAATGATAACTAAAATTGATACAAAATTCATTTTCAATATTGATTACATAAGAAGCAAAGAATTCAAAATAGAATGAATATTGAAATAAGTAAGCAAAGTTATTGCGTAATAAACAAATCAGATGAAATGAGATCTTAAAAAAAATTAAGTAGATTAAAAACACGAACGAGGAAAGATGTAATTTTAAATTATGTAATAAGTAGCAAGTTATAATTTAGTTTGCGATTGGCGCCCGGACATGGCTTTTCAGATGCTATCTTGAATGAGATAGCGTTGAAGATTGTAACAATGAATTAGATTCACTTTCACGCATCCAAACGAAGAAATATGATCAGATTGGCACTTATTATCTTATTTTAGAATGACCTAATGCGATCGAAAATTCCTACCAAATGGATGGAGTTGATTGTTTCATTGGTAGAGATCCATGACAGGGATAATGACCTAACCGAAAGGCTGTAAAAGTTATAACATAATCCAATTACAAGAGATTTAAAATCATTGAATTTGTTTCTTAAGCTCATTGTTCTGTCTTAAGTTGCTGAATATTTTTATTTCTATTAAGTTATCTAAACTTTATTAAAACACAACACAATTAACATACATTTGTTTGCGCACCTGTATACATGTGTATTTGCATATGTGTGTATGTATACGCGTATGTATGGATGTACGTATTTGTGTTTATATATAATATATGTTTTAGAGCTTATTAGCTAAGAGTCTATTGTTACTAGCTGAACCTAAAAACTAAGCCCAAACGTAAATAAAGTAGATAAAATGCAAAATCACCTGGTTATAAACTTAAGAACGGCTGTGGATTAAAACGGTTCTGAAGTGGGACAACGTTTCGGAAATTGTCTTTTGGAATAGACAGTTTCAGGTAACTTTTCTTCAGACGACGTAAAGTTGAACACGAGTCGTAAGGAATCGGCCAAGGCACTTATTGCTAGACATCTTTCTTCAACAGTACACGAACAGGCATTGGGTGTGCAATATGAAAAGCAATTTTCTTTTCTTTGAACTTCGACAGTGAACGTTTCGCAATCTCAGAACTTCCTTACAAGTGTGAAATATCAGTTCATTTGAATTTTTTTAATTGTATCTATTAATTTGAATCACTCATCGTCCAAAGAATGCAAAAGTGAGAGAACAGGGACGAGGTCTAAATACCACGTCTCAAATGGCTGGCAGGCAATATCTGTTATTTATCATTGTATATCAATGAGTTCTTTAGCTTATGGTTGATTGTTATCTGTCTATGTCGGTTATCTCCTCCCTAATAATATATCGTCAAATACCGAGAGGCGAGACAAGGATAATGACGTGGTTATAGCGTGCTCTTTTTAGGGTCCCGTGCCCAAATATAAGTTTGTCAACTTAAATAAATATTAACACGAGCTTTACTTCCCTTATTACCTTCCGTTGGTACGGAAACCTCGGTGTGCGAGTGCTACTCGCACTGAGTGCGTGTTTTATTTTTTGGCTTATTTATTTTTAATTTTGGAAATGCTTATTTTTTATCAGACACCAAAAAGTTGTATGCCAAATTAGATTTTCCAGACTATTTTTGAACACCAATACTTTACTGTTTCAACCCGAGAGTTAAAATGAATATAAAGGAATATTTTTTGGTGAAGAACAGAGAAGAAAAGCGGTTAACTCGAGGTGTTTTTGAAAAAAAATCGAACTCGAGAGTGAGATATTATACCTTGCTCCCTCGCGCCTCCACTGGAGTCCCGAGATTCTTAAAATAATCTACAGTTAAAATCATGTTATGATTTGGCCATCCTAAGATGTTATCTGTGGTGGCTCGCGTACTGAAGCTCAATGAATGAATAGCTCGATATATCGACATATGCTCCGTGAGGTTCACAGTTTACGCGCTGATGCAATAACTACACTGTGGTCTGAGGCTTGGTAGTTACTTGAGAATCCTTGTGTTCACCATGGTATAGCCATTCGTTGCAAGTTTATAACAGTTTAGTCCTAATCCAAGATCTCGTGGCTAGTAGTCGACATCTAACAATTAGCTTCTCGCCCTATTTTGCTTACATTGTATAGTTTATCGCCAGTAAATCTGAAGACATGTGGGAAAAGCGAACGCGTTTCACTACAAATATATTATTTGCATAATAATGCTGCAAACACACGGACAACAATCTCTGGAGCACACAATCTGTGCTGTCCTGGTATTTTAATTATTCTTGGGTAGATGCGTGTCATTCCTGTGTAACAATTGACGTCAAATGTTAATAGTATTTTAGGTGAAGCTTACGTTTGAATGTAGATGATGGTCTTGGTATGCCTTTTATCAGCATAAAGGATAGCAAAAGACAGACTAAAGCTGCGGTTTTGGTCGATAGCACGCTCTTGTGCTGAGTCCAACATACTCTTCTGGCTCATCCAGGGCCAATTACCCGTCCAACCGGCTTTAAGGCATTTAACAAAAAGAGGACATGAAATACGGTTACTTAACTAGGACGACCTTCTGGCTCAGTTGGTAACGTGGCGGTTAGTCCGCGTGTTACGCCAGAGGTCACTGGTTTGAATCCCGCCTAGGTCATGAATATTTATATGTGTATTATATGTATTTCTATAATAAAAATCTTAAATATATTAAATTTCTTATTTAAAAAAAAGAAAATATTAAATATGTTTACTTAATCTAGTATACTGAACACAGGGCTAGACTAATGTGCTGCGATAGGTCCACAGATATTATTATTATTATCACTTCTTTTCGGACGGACTATAGAATCCTTATTATGCGAATGTGTGCAAACCAATCGGTGAAGTTATATCTTGGTTACCGTCTACTAACAAATCTGATTGTTGGTTTTCACTCATGTACTAATAAAACTTAAATATATGTAACATATTTTCACTCGTAGAAAGGTCTGCGAAGAACGGAAAAGTTGAACAATAGTGGTTAACTCTAGTTATTGACTATTGTGTGCTGAACGCTTCTTGTAGCTGAACGTAGGTACAACACATTTCCTGTATTATTTCATAAAGCGCTTATATCTTAATATACCGAATTATAAATTGTGGTCACGGAAAAGACAGAAAAAGAGAGTTAAGATAACATATGTTCTGAGAGAAAAATATATAAACAACTTTAAACAGTCTTCTAACGAAGACGAAAGTTCTTCTTGGGAGAGGAAAAGAGAAGGAAAGATTTTTTTATTGTTTGTGATTAATTGTGAAGGTCCTGGACTTCAGTTTTGGATCAAGTTACAGTGTTATTATGTTTGAAGCCTTTGTATGTTAGGTTAGCTATTTCATTTTCTATTTACTGTTGTAAAGACGTTTTTCCAAGGTACTTTGACTGGACAGTACGCAGTACCTTCGTTTCCAACCTGAAAAGAACTACGCGAAAGCTGAAGTCACTGAAGCAGCTGAAATTGCTCAAGTTTTGGGTTCTTGGGCCTATTATAGCCCAATCTTCTTCATCGCCCTAGCCTTATCCCGTTCCTATATCCGGGTCGGCTACCTAGTCTAGAGGATTTGAGGGGGGCGTCAGTTTCACACAGAGCGACTGCCATCTGACCTCTGCGACTCAGAAGGGAAACTAGGGACACTAGGCCTAATCCTAGATCAGGTCGAATTCGAGTATACGAATCCGGGTTTCCTCGTGATATTTTCCTTCACCGTAAGATCAATCAGACAATGTACTGCAGCTAGAAATTCGTATTTGTACATGACCAGGACCGAAGCTGGATCTCCCGAAGTTCTAACCACTAGATCATTGAGCTTCTGGACTTCTATAGCCCAATAGGGCTATATAAATCTAATGCTGGTATTGGAATATATCTACAGCCCAATACCAACATAATTTCTTGCAGAAATGTGGCCCAACCTTTCCTCTTTTCGCAATGGCTGGGAAGATTATAAAACGTGCAAATCACGACAGCGTAGTTGTCACTGTAAGGCGTGTTTTGAACTTAATGTTGCAGCCAAATTGTCCCGGTTTTATATCTCTTACTAAACCTTGCTTAATAACACATGTTTTTCTGCGTCTTGCCCACAAACACCGCTCGTAGCCCAACGGTGGACAACCTGAATTAAGAGAAACCCCCGTCCCAATGATCTTGTAGTGTAGATGTCTGAACACTTTACGCGCTATCATCGATTATCGTGGAAGCGTTACTAAGTCATATCGAATGGTTTCAATTTGCTGCAGCACGCAACAAAAAGTTAAGAGAATTGAAAAAAATCCGACTTATCTGACAAATGTTTTTTTGTCTATATTACGCTGGGGAATGTTCTGCGGTGTTTCAGTAGCCGGTCCATTGGGGGGAGGAGGAATGGAGGGCATCGACATAGTACTTGTGCAGATGATCATAGGCGTCGACGGTCATAAAAAGGCTCCGGTTGATCGTTTCCTCCTATACCCTAAAATAAGTGGAAACAACAAGCCTAGGCAGGGTTAAGATGGCGGGGAGCCGCTGTATTCGCGGGGCTCGTTACCGTGATCTGAGCCGCTCTATGCTCCCCACATCCAGCAGTGGACGTTGTCCAGCTGATGATGATGATGTTGATGATGCTGATAATGGTGATATCTGACTAGAAATATTCAATTTCTAGTCAGACATCACAATTAGTTATTCATATAGCTCAAGTTTTCAAGTAATCTTCAAGAATCTTAAACAGTGAGCTAAAATCTTCTGTACGAACAATGACACCAATTAATATATTACCACAACAGAGCCGTCTGTTATAAGCTTAATAGACGGGAGTGAATAGTAATTGTTATCGCATCATCTCGGTGGCATCGAACCCGCGACCCGCGGGCCGCAGTGAAAGCCTTCTCTAGTTACTAGTGGACACGCGCTCGTGATCCGTTTCCGCGGTATAAATATTACAATACAATAATTGATATGCTTCCTAGTTGCCACTTCGTACGTAACTAATATTGCTCATTCCTGTTTAAATTGCTTCTTACGTAACAATTGTTGCTCAACCCTCTATAAATTGCTTCTTACGTAACTATTGTTCCCTATTCCTGTATAAATTATTTTTTAGGTATTTACTGTTTCTCATTCCTTCTCAAATTACTTCGCACGTAACTATATTCCTGTTAAAATTATCCTGGATTATATACTTATAATCGGTGAATTGTTCCCCGAACCTCCAACGGGATTTGCTCCCCGCCGATGGCCCGTGCGACGCCGAAAGAGGAGGAGTGTGTTCCTCCTTTGGTCACAAATGCTGAAATCGAGGCGGTAATTCACCGTCTCCGAAGTATAAGCAGTGTGCCAGGTCCGGACAGAGTGCACGGGAAAGTACTTACGTTCATTTTCGTGCACCTTGGCGAGAAGCTTCTGGAACTGTTCAACCTTTGAATTGGGTCAGGGCAGTTCCCGAAAACATGGAAGGAGGGCCTAGTATCAAAAGGAGAAGGATACAGCTTCTGCTGTACGACCCATCGTGCTGCTGAATGAGGTAGGGAAAGCCCTCGAAAGATTGATGGCGGCCCGCCTTGTTCAGCATTTGGCATCCTCCAAGTGCTGAACAAGGCCGTGACCTCGGCCGAGGCTCATGACCGGGACTTTCACTATTCCAATATGGGTTCCGAGCCAGAAGGTCGATCATCAATTCACTAAGGCGTCGCGTTAGAGGGATGTGGTGGTGGCGGTGTCGCATGAACTTGGGAATGTCAAGCGCCGGCAAGAGTCTTCCCCATAGCACTAGACGAGAGGCGCTCATATACTTTCGGGTGCCTCCGAACTTGAGGCGACGATCGGATGCGTTTCTCTCTTATTCGGTGGTGTGTGAGGGTATCGCATGTGCGGAGGCGAGTCGCGTGTGGTATCCGACAGGGATCGGTACTGGGCCTCATCCTGTGGGACACCGGATACGACTAGGTTCCTGTCCTGGGAGGCGATGGCTTTTTTTGTGAGACGGTCATGTCCCAGATAGAGGGCCAGAGACTAGGAGGTGGATAATGATCCGTACCGTTATGCCGCCTCCCTAGATGGTACCCGGGGTCAGGAGGGGAACATGACTCCTTTGTACGGTCTTGAGGTTGAAGGTGGCTGATCTAGGTTGTCGGATCAGCGCATGGACGAAGAGTCGAGGATGGGAACATCGACACACTGAGTGCAGAGGACAACCCCACCAACAATGGGATCACTATCACAAAGTTGGTGGGGTTGTCCTCTGGTGCGGGGCAACCCTTCTGTGACGGAGGCGTCGGTCCCTTCGGGGGCTGACTAGCCGTCGAGGTGCACTGATGATTTGTTGTTCTGGGGCACCTCATCTAAGACGGCACTGATGGTACTCGCGGTGGTTTTTGTGTACATTATTGCACTATAAAATGTGCCGCGAGCCCCACACACCACAGTACATAGCATATAAATTACTTTATGAATGTAGTTATCATACAAAAATATATTTTCAAGACCGTCCGGTATTTCTGGAACTACGCAAAAACAATACATTCTTCCGCAGTACAATATTTCCATATTAAGTCAATATTAGTATACTTATTAAATATACTTTTTATTTGCATAGCTACTATAGATGTTATTGCTTATTTAAATAACTAAAACTTTGTCGCTTAGTCCTTCCTAAAGCCTAACATTAACCCTGAAGTCTAAGATCAGATTTGTTATATTTTCTACTGTACTACTACACAAACATAAAAGCTATGTTATATACATTAAATACATTTTTCACAATACCTTATCCTCGTGCCAAAACAGTCAAGTCCTAATTTTTTTTAATTTAAAGTTTGTAGTTAGGAAATTTGTAGTTAGGAAATGAATATAGAATTAGGGCTTGAAGAAGCTCCCAGATTAAGCTGCCCAAAACATATATCATGAAATGTTTTCTAAATAAATAAATAAATATATATAAAATAAATATGGAAGGGACAATATGAAATTAGTCTTCCCATAAATATTTATCGCCTCCACGATTATGCTTGTGCAATTAAATATAAAATAATAATTATCTCTAAATAATTAAGGTATAATGAATAATTCAGAGAATTAATTAATTATATTTTTTTCTTGAGACGTTAAACGTATTCCTCGAAGAACTCAATTTTATAAAACAAATAATTATTTCCAGTTTTAAAATTCAGTATAAAAATCGGAATGAATATTGAATATGGAAACCGTTCGAAATTTAATTGTACGCACACAACGTGTTTATGCCAAAATGAACACAATATTCAAATGTAGCTATTTACAGAGTAATAAAATGTGAAGTAGACATTTACATATAATCTGCGAATTGCACAATATAGGTATTGAGTAATGTTATATCTATGTTCTAGTTTATTATCATAATCGTTTTGCATTTATAATTACCTGATGGCGCCATAATGAGCGTTTCGGTTTTTTTAGTATGCTATGGATATAGGTATCTCAATTTCATCGTAACTTTGTGGTTTACTATATGGCCGAATCTGTAATCTTTAAATTTAAGATTTAAGACCATATTGTAAGAATAAGACAGTAATCAAGACATACTAAAAGTAGCGATTCGCCCGTGGATCAATTATACTTTAAAACCTTCCCCAAGAAATGTTCTAACCACTTACGAAAACCGTAGTAAATCTTGAGAAAACCGATCACATAGACACAGACAGCTTTTAGGGACTTTTGTTTTATAAGAAGTACCTTTACAAATATCATATTATATTAGTATCTATTAATGTTAATCACGGTATAAATTATAGTTATAAATTTCAATCAGTGTAAATTCTAAGTATTTAGTTATTCTCCAGCCTATGCTGTAAGTCCGGACTTTCATGCTAATAAAGCACGACCCCTTTAGCCTCTGAAAGGCGATGAAAAGTGTATTTGCCTCTATAATTTTGGAGGGTTTAAGAGAGTAACTACGGAAGAACTTACTACGCCTCACATCGCGTGTCCGCTGTGCTAATTGAAAATATATTCAATACGCATTCGCAGGAATGAGTTTCCTGCTACTTTGTGAAATAAATTTTATATTTGTCATTGGAATAACACGGATCAGGAATAGGTAGTGCCATGCCGCATAGGAGGAGGTAGTGCCATGCGTGGTGCATGACCTGCGTAATGGAACTGGGCCGGCACGACCGGGAACCTCTCGCTCACTCGATACCGACGTAAAGTGAGGGCGTCATTATCGCGTTTCGTGCGGTTTGTGAGTAACCGGTGGTCCGTTGGGGGTGGGGGTGATAGGAGGGCAACGCATCTGCGTAACAAACATGCGAATATCCATATACATCGGTAGTCATCAAAAATAAAAAATAAAAATGTATTTCTTGTATATACTATAGGGGAACGAATGACAAGTCAGAGACTTTTGACGACTAGCGACGCCCACAAACATTCGCAAAAAAAACAAAAGAGTTATGTAAATGGATTGTCCTCGTTTCCTCCGCCTTTCCAATGGCCCAGCTACTCACGAAATGCGACAGCATAGCTGTCACTTCACGCCGGTATCACATGAGCGAGAGGGACCTCCCCGGTTGTGCCGGCCCAACTCAGCTGCAATACAGCATAAGCACTACATATTACTTAATAAAACATGCGCGCGCTATCCAAAATGGCCTCGTCGCTGACGTAGGCATTTGGCTCATGGAGAGGATCATGACCGGGGGGTCCCCCCCCCCTTCACTTTCTAACAGGAAAAAAGACTCGCATGCGATAGTCTCAGAATACCATACTGGTGCGGCGGTATCATTTGAGCTAGGCAAATTGCGGATCGTATTGGGTAACATTGTCCGAGTTACATAAGTTATAGGCAACAAACTTGATTACTTCGCGTCTACGTGATGGAATTTCTCCGGCAGGCAATACCGCCTTATGATCGCTTTTGTTATTTTTTGTTTAGTGGACATGTCGTAGTCTTATTGTACAACCGCCGCATAACATTACGGCTAGCCATTTTCCAATACAGGGCCGTTTTGTTTTGTAGCCGGCCAACGATTAGCCGGATCGTCTTTGCGAGACTTTCTAGAA
This sequence comes from Eumaeus atala, assembly GCA_017140195.1. Taxonomy (NCBI): domain Eukaryota; kingdom Metazoa; phylum Arthropoda; class Insecta; order Lepidoptera; family Lycaenidae; genus Eumaeus; species Eumaeus atala. Next base: position 522,374 of record JAFELO010000079.1, read on the forward strand.
TATGGCGGCTGAAGTTCAGCCTCATTCAGTCTTTTGATTTTAGGCAGTGATAGTGATCGTTACAAGGATGAAATGAGGCCAAGTGTTTTGAGTGCAAATAAAAGGATAATCTAACCACGAGGGCTTAAGGCTCGAACATTGGAATCTATCTGTACATAGTTTTTTATTTCTCTGTTTTTTACAATCGACGCCATTCTTGTTGACAAGCAACGCCGCAAGTGTTAAAATTTGGAACTAAAAGGAGTGAAAAGGTGGCTAATTGCCCTCCCCACCATGGCTCAAGCATTGTCGTGGCGGTGGGGATCAGTAGCCTGGGGTGAACCTGGGTGAACCGAGGTGGATGCTCTTTGCACCCCTCTTATAAGACGAGGGGACAAAAAAGCAACAGGAGGAGGTGCTATTGCGCACGGGGTAGGGCCAGTGCCCACCCAGGGCCAGTGAGACGTGTAAATGCGTTTCCCCGCGTCAAAAAAAAAGATGTGTTGCCCTGTATATATAACTAGCAGCGTTCTGCGGTTTCATTCGCGTAACTCCGGTCCTATCATGGTCGGTCATGGAATATAGCATATAGTTTTTCTTATAAATGTGGCTATCATATACTATAAGATTTCTTCTAATCCGCTATGTAATTCTAGAGATAAGCGTGTTTAAACAAACAGGGAACTCTAACTAAACATAACACCTCAAGGCAGCAAAATATAATAAGCATCGTTTGAGTCCGTCAGAACAACTAAATAATTATGTTCCTTTGGGTACTTTTAATAACTTGTGGCATCAGGACATCCGTCATCTCAGTCCAGCCGTGGCCATGGTTGCTGTGAAACTCCGAAACCTCGGGCTAGTTAAATAATTAAGTAAACCGCGATAAAATACGCGGAAGTAGTTTCATTGTAATGAGTAACATCCGCGTAAACTTAAGGCATCAAAACAAGGAACTCTTCTGCATTATCTATCATCTTTCATGAGAAGTTCTCGTGTCACAATTTTAGTTACCTTACTCCGCTGAAACGGGTTTACTGAGTCTTCTAAAATTTTATATGCATATTCAGTAGGTTAGCGATCATCTACTATCTATTTTTCATACCCCTAAGTGATAAGGGTTGTTCACCCTTAACATTTTTTAGAATATTTAGATTCCGTATCAACATATCAGACAGACAACAAAGTGATCCGATTAGGGTTTCCGTCTCTGTTGAGGTACGGGACCAAACCCAAGATGTAACAACAATCAATTGTCAGGTGTGCCTCGCTCCCTCGGAATTTCCTCGTGCATCGAACTCGCTACACTTACTTTCATTCGATAAAGTTCTGTACAACTGGCACTCCTATTGAGTACTTTATCAGAGGCTGCCTGGTAATTTCGACGAAAGGATTTCGATGTAACTTTGCTGTTTAATTGTCTTTGTGGTGAAATAATTTTCACAATCAAATGGTACTAGAAACTTTTGGGGTCAATTCTACATTTCCTATGAAAGTTACGGATGGCGTATTAGGAATTTAATAGGAAAATAAATTAGGAATTTCGGTTTCCCTGGTTTCAGTTAAAAGTAATTAATGTGAAGCTTTTAAGTGATTACTAAGAGTTACGTACACACTAACTAGTAGAAAACCCGTGCTGGCCCGTATTTTATCCCGATACTGCGATTTGTAAATGTAAAGGGAAAACACGTAACAAATTATTAAAGTTTGTATTAGGTATCTAAGCAATGATTAAGATTTAAGATGGATACACGTTGAAATAAATGCAATTCTAATAATATGCGTCTTTGTTAATGTAACCGACACATGAATTGATATAATATTGTACAAAGAACTCTGTAGAGTTTGTGAAGTTGGACTTTGAATAACGGCGTGTAAAATAAACAAACTTCATTGAAATCTAATAAGCTTTTGCCAATAAACTTTGTAGGACAGCAATTTTCCAAAAAGTTTTCATATAGCTGTCGCTAGGCTTATGTCATTGCGGAATATACATGACTAGCATCACCCCGCCGTTTCACCCCTAAATCCGGTCCCCTTAGTCGTAGCGTCGTGGTATATAGAAGTACATGCTACAGAAATTAACGAGCCAGTTAGTTAGTTAGTTCTCACTTCCTGAGATAAACGCGTTCCAACAACCAAACAAACTCCTTAGCTCATATTATTAGTATAAATTTCTTCAGTCCAATGTGCATGAGAATTAACATTACTTCGAACTCAAACCATCCGACAACTGGAGAGTCTTCCCGAATAATAAATAATATGTCCACTGAGCCGCATTCTGGCTTCGCCGGCCATCTCTTTTTTATAGAATAGGGGGCGAACGAGCAATCGGAGCCTTTTTTAGGACTACCGACCCCCATCCACATAATTGCCATGCCTTGCCCTCCTCGCCCTCCTCCCCCATTGCGCCACCGGCTACTCACAAACGGCACGAAACGCGACACTGAAGGTCACCTTACATAGGATTCCGCTGCATAGGAGGATGTAGTGACACTACATCCACCCATTCAGTATGGCACTACCTCTTCCTAAATCTCTACAACGACTCTCCCTCTACTCCTTCATTATACCATTCTAATGAGACAGCAATTATGTCACGGCATTAGAAAATACATGACCAAACATAACGTGCTCTCTAAAGCATAGGTTTGTCACCATTCCGAATCCGACCGAATAATTAGTAATTAAAAATTCATAACTTGTCCGAATCGGTCCTCGAACCTAGGAATTCACGATACTTGAACACGCTTACAATACCACAATACAGTCTATTAAACTCCCACTATTACAAATCATCAGAAGAACTCATAACGATCCTAAAAACCTGGCCATTATCATCAAATGCGTATTACGTATGGCACAATCATTTGGATGCAATTAGGCTGCACTGGAGGAACACGTATTCCTATACACTTTCGATTGATCGGCGATCAGGTTGCGCAATGGTTCAACGTGCTTCCACCAATGTCGCAACCTTGGTGGAGTCATTTCACATGGCTCCGTACAATGATGTTATGGTTTTTTTGTCTAATCTTTATTACTTTACTGTGTGTTTTTGAAGTTATAATTCTTTTGGCGCGTTAGGAAAAGAGTTATGATAGTGAATTTTTACACCCGCGACGAGAGACTATCACTATGTAACTAGCTATAGCTTATATAGGCTTTTCTCTTGTTACGCCAAAGAGGTTCAACTTCTGACACATGTAGATATAAGTAGACACACATTTTTTAATATATGTTATAGCATAACTATCAATTTGTTGTCTAGCCATGGGCTGCAATGCAGTACGGCAATACATATTTACCAACCAAGTATCATTGTCTCATCATTGTCATAGGCCTCAATGAACGCCAAGACGACCGATCTCCTACTGCTTGCATCCATCCCAGACCGGCTACTGCACGGAGATCGTCTGCCCACCTGGTGAACACTTAATTTTCCGAAATGCGGCCTCCACTCCAGACCCTTACTGGCCCATCTGCCATCTGTTCTTCTGAGTGTGTGACCAGTCTTAATAGCCAGGATACTTTAGTTCTCTGCTCTAAGAACTTCGTTACGAGTTCTGTCGGACAGAGAAACACACAACATAGCACGTGCAATAGCCCGTTGAGCTACCGCTAATTTGCGAAGCAGTCCTAAATTAAGAGGCCACGTTTCGGCCCCGTTATCACTGGGAGGACGCACTGGTTAACTAACCTATTAGTTAATAGTAATATCGGATAAAATATAATGATCCTGATTCCTGTATTTTGGCTAAGGCTGTAGAGGCTCGCTAAGACCGCACTATTTTGTGAGCTGTGGCTTTTTGTATATCAGCGAGAGTCTCGTTGATAAACTATTGAAAGGCGTTTGATTGAAGACGTCATAAACTTGTTGGCGCCTACAGTTGGTATACAACTATAGCTAGAGCACGCATCGGCTATCAGCAGACTGGAGCACTTGGCTTCGCTGCAACATCTCGAATGTATCTTCAGCGGACGTTCTCGCTTAAACAAAGTATTCAATTGCGAAGATAAAATACAAACGGCATATTATTTAGTCGTGACTTTATCAACATAAATCAGTGTTGCTGATTGTAAATGAAAATTTAAACCCAGATACCAAAACGGAGTTAATTTCTTTCGTTTAATTTGATTTCCAAATTATGTTCTCGATAAAGCTAATGGTCTAATTATTATGGTGGTATAAAAGGAGATAATTATAATACCAAGGTCATGTTGAGTTTGATTAGCGTGAGAGGTAGCGAGCGCGTGTGAGACAAATTGAAGTATATTGATAGAAGATAAAAAAAAGAAAAAAGGTGAATTGATTATGTTTTATGAGCATATGGTTATTTCTCTGATAGCGTGATTGATTTTAGAGTGAGTTTATCAGAAAATCGAAATAAAAGATATTTTTTAAAGTAGGGCAAACGATAATCGATGCCTTTGAACGACTACATAGACATCCTCATTATTGTTGTCGTTAGGACTGGTTTGTGGTCTAGTAGGTTGTGGTAAACATGTTCAGCCACAGACGTACCAGGTTCGATCCGGATCATACAAAAACTATAAGTATTTTTCAATTCCTAATACCAGTACGTATTGAGGAAGCTGGCGGAGTTACCCCGCGCCCCCCGCGCCTCGGAGAGCACGTTAAGCCGTCGGTCCTGCGCCAGATTTCTCTCCGGCCGTGTCGGATTGCCGTCCCATCGGAATAGAAGAACGAGCGAATAGGGAGTGCACTTGTGTCTGCGCAAATATTCCACTGATACATGTCCCCCGCAGCTGGCTCTTCTCAATATAGATGGCCGCTGTAGCCGATATTCGGTCGAAACTATTGTACTTGTCGTGCAGATGTGTTGCCAGTTTCCGAAGAAAAGGAAAAAGCCGGCCAAGTGAGAGTCCAAATCGTGTACGAAGGGTTCCGAAGCATTATAAAGAAACTGCAAAGACTACGGTATTTTATGATTCATTTAATAGTATTTGAGTTTAAATGTTTAATCGTAGTATCGTTTTTTCTGACTTTTTTCTCCGACGCACACGTACATCATTCCTCCCTCCTCCTCCCCAGTGGGCCATCGACTACTCACAAAACGCACGGTATCAGGTGACTGAGAGTTACATCCCTGGTCGTGCTGACCAAACTACGCTGCAATACAGCATGACACTTCCTCTTAATAAGTGCAACAAGGTCCTGTTTTTACTCCTTGGGCACGGGAACTGTTACGAAATGCTGCTTGGGGATGGAATATTGGAAGCCTGGTGGTATTCCACGCTACCCGCTGCCCCCACGCCCATGCTCCAAATACACCATGGCCTGAAACCGGTAGCGCAATAACATGCAAACATTCACTTTCATTTAAATACAGTAAAGCGCAGAAATTAAATCACAACAACAAAATTACGCATTCATATATTCACGAATGAATATTTAACTTTATAATTGTTGGATATGTGAGGCGCTAATTTGCTGAAAACATAATTAACCTCGTCTAAAGAATAATATTAACCTTTTTTTGCTAGGCGATCGAGCCATTCGTGTCCCTCGTGGAAAGTGTCCTATCACATTTTCAGAGGAATTTAATGCCCTGCTAGTAGAATTTTAGTTCCAGCGACCATCTCCATACTACCACACGACACTAGCCTCCCGCGCAGGACATTATAGTGTATAAGTGTCTATACAACCACAAGTGGATTCTCCTATTCCAGTGAGACGGTAGTCCAACGTGACAGCAGAGAAATCTGGTGCAGGATCGATGGCATAACGTGCTCCGAAGCATGAGGCCGCCAACTTAACAATTCCTGGTTGGATTTTAAATTGAAAACTCCAAATAGCACTTTTTGTCTGATCTGGAATTCGAACCGGAGAGTTCATGTCTGTGGTTGACAATGCTTACTACTTGACCACAAGGCAGTCAATGTATCGGTAGATTCAAACACTTAGGAAGTACACCAAGCGCGACGGCATAGGTTGTTCCTGCCTAATTCTGCTGTTGTGCAGACATTCCTGTACATTTTAATATCATCTTATTTATTAGATATTCCATTGAATATTTAAATGTTGTTTTCTGCTGCTTCTGCTTTTAAACCATTTTTATATAACACTGTGGATATGTCAGACCACGTTAGCCCAGTCCTGTGGTAAGTACCATAAGAGCTTGTGTTACAGTTTCTAGACAAAGGAAATATATTTAATTCAATTCTTTTATAATTTTAATAAATGTTATAATATTACATATTAAGATCTTTTTGTATAAATACATATAAAATATATGTCAAACACCCATGACCTAGGAGGGATTTGAACTCACGACGCCTGTGGTAACACGTGGAGTGCTGAATAGCCGGCACGTTACCAACTGAGCCAGCCTTTCGTCAAATAGGATAGTCAACAGAAATATAATTAATATTCTTATAAATTTAAGAAGTTTTATATATGTGAGACTGTTATGTAGAAATACATATAATACATATAATACATATATAAGCATCCATGACCTAGGGGGGATTTTAACCCGCGACCTCTGACGTAACACGCGGACTAAACGCCACGTTAACAACTGAGCCGGTCGTTAAAAATTATATATGTTAAGTTCCGTCGGATATATCTAGACTTTGAGACGAACTGACGAAATAGAGTAGGATGGTATACACCGATCGTACTATTACAGCTGTATTATTCATCTTCGGAGACCAAATAATAGAAGTAAGTCAATAATGTATGACGTAAACAATATTATTGAAACCAAGCAAAATCTCGCGGTAAATCAGCTGCGAAATGCTTATATACTGGAAAACACATCTATTATTTGTAAGGATCATCGTCGATACGCCAACAAGATATAGTGGCCGTAGTCGTTAGTCAGATGCACGTCAGGCTTGGCTAGCCTGGTGGGATAAGTCCGCGGATACTATTAATATTATTATTACCTTATGCCATTCATGTGGAACAGTTGCCTTTCCTATGCACACGTGCAAGAGTGCCTATGCTGCAGTTAGTTCAGTATCAGGCTAAAAAATAATAGGGTCCTCTTTTAAAATATATATTATAAAATAGCTGCCCAATGTAGAATTGAATGACCGAGAAACGAAAATGTCCTGTCATAAGTATTTGCTACTATGGTAACTGTTGGCGAACTGTCAAACCCGCTAGCTTACTCCGCAATATTGAGATTTCCCAACCAATTTTTAATGATTTGCGTACAATTTTCCAAATATATTCCTACATAAAAAGTGTGCCATGCCATAGCCAATACAAGAATTAAATTATTATCAAATTCGACACAGTCGTTCTGATGCGCTTACCGACATTTAGGGGTGGGGGTTTCATTTTTACCTACATAGGTTCAGTGAAACGATTTAACGTTAAGAAAATCGTAGCGTACATGGGGCCCTTTATATCAGGACGTATAATCAATTAATTACAATTTGTATCGAATAGCAGTGGTATATTGAATGGTGAACTACGTTTCGCACTATTTGTTTAGAAACCGCAAACTTTATTGCGGTTGCTTTAGTGCTCAAGTACCTAGTGGTAAATGTTTTCTAGCGATAAAACAGAATTTGTATTTCGCTTTGGCCATCGGACTAAAGTCTAGTTCTAATTATAAGTGTTCCGTAGCTGCGCACCGCATTTTCACCCGCGGCTCTTATAATTTCTTTAGGATAAAATCTATTTTTATTTAGATTGTCGTCGTCACTAATATTAAAAGCATTCGATTGTTTGTTACATTGTTTGTTTGCGTTAACTAGGCTAAGAAATTTCCGAACCGATTGAACATATGATATTTTCCAGAACCTTTTGAACATTTTGAAAACTTCAATAATATAACCAAATGTGAAAAAGTAAACCCTTAGCTGCAGAAATTATTGATAAGTAGATTTATCTCCATGAGCCGATCCATTCAGGTCCGAAAAAAAATTGTATACTTGCGATCTTGCTTTGATCCTTGTAGACGGTGTGCTGTGTTTTTGGCGTTCTTAGATTCATCGTCTGAAGGTAACATGCTAAAGGCTGATGATAACGGTGACAGCGGCGAACGGTAATACACTGCGATGACAATTATACTGATGTAATGCTACCACTGGACAACTAATTGTTGACGACCTCATCAATATCACATCAGCGACCATCAAACTTTCTCCGCTGCACTTGCGTAACCATTACAAGTCCACATCAGCGTCATTAGTGGCCATTGACTCGGTAGCAGGTTCGAGACCTGTCTGAAGATTAAGCTTAGGTAATGAGGATATGTTTACCACAAATGTTTGATTTAACTTGAAACGACTAGGCTCTCGAGGAGGCGGGCAGGCAGATCTCCTGATGGCAAGCCGCCTCCAAACCATCCCACGGATTAAAGTTTGCATTATACTATACCCAATCCCACTATAATTTACATCTAGTACCCGTTGAGATCAAATGAGCAAATGAGTAACCTGTGATCTCCGGTCTCCGAGCTACACTACCGTATAATTATGTAGTTACTTTGCTGGTCTTGGGGATAAAAGTGTTTTTTTTTAATTGCTCATTCGGTTGTCTTGAAGTATTGAGAGCGGGAGCTGATTCCACTAAGAAATTAGTTTCAGGCGCGCGGTATCGGACTTTGAAGCAGGCGAGATGGTGACGGTGGAGGTTTGAATTTTGGCACGATGTCCGATGATGAAATTCAGCTGACCGATCATTTCCTTGTAATTGCTGTGAAATACCGTAAAAAGCTAGTATGTCGTATAACTGCACGAAACCCGCCACCATATCACCAGGTATGTGTGTTACCAAATTGGTGTAGCAAAGAACTATACATACAACAAAAAAAACCGAGCTCCGACGTTGCACCAAAATGTTTCCGATCTCAGATGCAGCATGTCGCCATAGTTAGCAAAGCAACGAAAAAAGAATAAAGACTTGATCACCATTGCTATAGAGCGACGCGTTGGTAGAGAGATGATTTATCAATGTGTCAATCAGTTATGGTCTTATCGTTTAGATCATAATTGGCCTTCTGTACGTCTGTCAAGCTGTGGAATGCTCAAGTCGTCCGGCTGACCTCACGGACAAATGGCATACTAATTGTTCGTAGTAATTCTTTTCGGCTTGTAATGGCTTTGAAATTGTTAGGATTTTTTTAACGCGATTGTAAATAATTAAGAGAGCTAGTCTAAGCTATATCGACTCGGGTTTTTTTTGGAATTTTATGTATATACATTTTTTGTGTTAAATTAAAATTATAACTTATATACTTGGATATATTTTTAGAATCACCATTTAAAACTCTATAATTTGGTGTATTAGATAAAAATAAAAAAAAATTACTTCACAAGTTTGCACCCAAAATTTGCCATTTTGTTTTTTTTTTCTTAATTTTTTAATGTACCCACGCGTTATTAAGACGTACCTAATGACACCTCATACGTCAAAATTTGTCCAGCCATTCAGGAAGTAGAAGGGAAGATAACGTAAAAAGTTACATACATACATACGTAGAAACTCTCGAAAGACTTCGCCCTCCTTGCGACGAAGTCAGGTAAACAATTAAGTTTCGATATTTCGCGAATCACAAATTATATAATTTTATTTGTGTTATAATATTTAAGTACAGACCGTACCGTGGGTTCATTTGCCGTTCCGTTTTCTCGCGTTTTGGATTGTCATGATTTTACGTAAGTTTGCACCATCGAGGTGTCAATGCGGATGCTTTAGTATAAACAGTAGGTAGCCCCCTGAATGGTGGTGGTGGTACGCATCGGGATGATCGGGGTCTTAATGGTGCGATTAACTTTTATGCGCTTTTGGTTCCATTCAACGAATCGTCATTCCCTTGTTGCAGTTAAACCTGTATCATAGGACTTCTTAATATTAGTTACACTTGTAGTAAGAGGTTGGGTCATGCTTTATTGCAACATAATTGGACCTCCCCGGTCGAACCGGTACAGGTAGGTACCTACCTATCGCTCATAATGTACCAGCGTAAAGTGACATCTTCACAGTCGTGATTCGTGTGGTTTTTAAGTGACCGGTGGCCCATTTCAGGGAGGAGAGGAGGAAGGAACGCATCGGCATAGTAACTATGCGGATGTTCATGGGCGTCGTAAAAAGATTTTTGCCTATACTATATAAAAAAGTATGCAGGTTAGCTCACTTCTATAACTATTCTGCGGATGTATATGGGCGGCCGTAGTTATCAAAAGGCTCTAGTGCTTAGTCTAGGGCACAAACGGTCCCCCTATATAATAAAAATACAAACTCCGTGGTGTGCGAACTGTGTATGGACTCATAAGTAAGGATCATAATGTAAGAATATTCGGATAACATTGTAACGTAAAGAGAATTGATCTGTTGGCAGTAGAAAGGTACCAGTAACTCATAACGAGGTATACCCATGCAGCGCTTTGCTGTAATTAGTTGTTATATGTTAGTCACTACTGGATAATTTGTTAATACTGTTATAGTATATAGTGTAGGTCCCTGTAGGTCTCACGTGCGACAAATATCGTAGAATTGCTTTCTCCTATTTTCACTGCACGTCTTCCGCTGCAGCTCTTTAAAATGAAACCATAATTACATATTATTTGAACCAAAATCAGCTCACACATCAGACCCATCCGGGAATAACAGGGGCAGGATTATAACCTTAACCAATACAGTAAAACCTTCCTCGGGAATGATTATTCTTTGGTGAAAACCGCATAAAAATCCGTTAAATAAATTTAAAGAAAACCGACCACATACAGACAGACAGCTTTGGGGGACTTTATTTTATAAGCATGTATATATTATGAAGTAAGAACTATTGCTATACAGTATTGCAGCTGCAAGCAACAGGACCAACAGGTCGTGTTCAATCCTGTCCCTTCAAGCAACAGCTTGAGCACGCTCGGGGATGTCCCTCACCAAAATTAGTATATTATAATTACTTCCATAACATAGTGTCTTGCTGCTGACATAGATACTTTTTGCGTGCTGCAGAACCGAGCTATCCGTGCAGTCTGCAAGTTAGCCTCTAACACATCATCATCATCATTATCAGCCCTTATCGGTCCACTGTTATAGGCCTCTCTCAATGAACGCCAAGACGACCGATCTCCTGCCACTCGCATCCAATCCGTAACGGCCACTGCACTAATAATAAAAAAGATGAAGTACAATTATGAAATATTTCTTGTGCATGTACAATGAAAATTACATTTTCAATGATGATTCATTTAATTCTACAATCACTATTCCAAAGTGTAAACTTTTCACTTTTAACCGCAGTCATGACTTTTATATTATAATCCAATGAAAATTTTAAATTTTCTTGGGTTATAATTGCAACGGAAGCGGATATTGCGCCGCCATTTTACGGTCACCTTGCGTAACCCGCCATTACGTGAACATAATCATTGTTATCATCTTGTTACGCTTGTACAGCCACTGTTACACGCGCTTTCGGTTACAAATAGTTAAATTATCAATGATACGTCCATAATGAAAATCTATGTGAGTGTGTGTTCCCTTTAGTCACATACATGTAAGTAATAAAGCGTTGCCTTGGGGAGCCTTTCAAGATTTGCTTTGAGACTTTTTTTATTATAGTATTTTCATATTGTGACAAACGAGAAATTGGAGGTGGTTTGACGCCCATGAGCATCCGCATAATTACTATTCCGATTCATTTTTTGCTTTCATTACTCTGCTTTCCTCTTCCCCTCCAATGGGCCACTGACTACTCACAAGCCGCACAAAACGCGACACCAAACATCGTGATCATTGGCACTTTTTTGTATTTTTGCGTTCTATATCTTGGGTTTAATAGCAAACGTGCAGTTGGTTAACAAAGGACGGTTTCTATCGTCATCCAAAAACATCGGCAACAAAGAATATACAGAGACCTAGCCGTATTTCCCATCCCCCAGTGGCCACCTGCACACACACACACTTATAAGCTGCAACGTGACAGCATAGGAGTCACTCCTCACCGGGCTGTTGCAGCCCGATTTGGCTGCAAAGCACAATGACACCACCTTTTAAGCTGTCCAAGTTGTGAAATTTCTTCGTCTAATCGTCCACAAATTTCGGCCACGGCGGCCATCTCTATAGAGACTAGCCAACTGCGCAGGACATGTTACAGTGCACAAGTGTGTGCGCAGGCGCAAGTGTACTCCATGTTCCCTCATTCTTCTACTCCGATGGTGTGGCGATCCGACAGGACAGGAGAGAAAATGTTTAAACGTACTCTCCGAGGCAATAGAAAAATGCTTCGGAGCATGCTGAACGCTAGACCACGAGGCAGACGATAGAATTTACTATAAACCCGTCTGAAGGTTCAACGGGTCCAGCCATGACGATCTTCATTAGCCAATCATTCACGTCAGCCCGAGACATTTAAGCTACCGTGCGGGAACTGCAATCTACGTCAGAGTCGGGGGATAAGTGACCCGCTGTCTCTCTGGCCATGATAGTAATAGTTACCACAATTAGCTATTAACCACATTCTTATATCGGGATCATATCTCTGTCATCTGCGGGAGAGAGGGAGATGGGACCCCATTTTCGACCCCTAAACCAGTCTCGTCGCCTGACGAGCACTCACAGCTATCCTATGAAGCTGTATTGGGCTTCTCTCCGCTTATAAAGCATAACTTTAAATCCGAAGAAAAAATTCTTCATCTGGCTAAATTTGAAATTTATATAAGTATATGACGCTTGATCGATTATGATGATAATTATGTTGTTTTTGTTGTTGGCGATGATGAGGGTAACAGTGACGATGCCACAGATAACAAAGGTAATACGACGAGGATATTGGTGTAAATTATAATAATTACATTTTGCCCATAACCGATGTAGGTTGCGGCCATCCTTATGGGCTGTCGGGTTGCCACAGGTCACGTAACCGAGTTTTTGCCCCAAAGAAAGCTGGTTACGACTGTAATGGAATCGACATAACCTTCACAAAAACGCACCATTCTTTCCCTTTTACATCTAAGCTCGAGACTTCACTGAGTTATTCGTTTTGATCAGAGCCTTGTTGAGTTGCCCGACCCGGCAGAACTAATGACACTAGTATGTACTTTTCCCAAGTGGAAACAATATGCTTATATACTTACTAACGAACATAGGTCTCTTATGATGAAAGAAATGGGGCTGAACTCATGCTACTGGCATCGATCCTGGACTGGCTACTGCACGGGGATCGTCTCTCTACATATCGATGGTCGATCAACATTATACCTATCGAAGCGCGGAGCCTACTCTCAAATTCATATTAAAATAAATTACAAATTTAGGGGCCCCTTGAAGGACCGTGCTTTGTAGTAAAGCTATAATCGCATAACTCCTATCAAATTGTGACTAGTCAATCAGAAGCATTAGATGAGAAAAGTATGATGAGACAAAAACGAACAAAGCAGTTATGGTTGTTGGATAATAACTACAAAGTATAGGATTTGCTACCTCTTTTTTCTTTTTTACGGTATAGGGGGACAAACGAGAAATCGGAGCGTTTCAAAGGACTACCGACGACCATGAACATCAGCATAATTATGCCGATGCTTTGCCCTACATTGCACCTCCCCCTCAATGTGCCACCGGCTAATCACAAAACGCACGAAACGCGACACCATAGGTGTTACTTTACGCCGGTATCAAGAGAGCGAGAGGTACCTCCCCGGTCGTGTTCCCGGCCCAATTCCGTTGCATACGAGTATGTAGTGTCATGCACCATGCATGGCACTACCTCATCCTATTCTCTACCTCTTACTACATAGTACATACCTCTTCATCATAGTTGAGATTTGTCACATCACTAGGTATAAAATAAGTAATAGGCATAGAAATCCTTTCTGATATCTTTGGTATTAGAACATTTTTGAATGTGTTGACACATTCAAATATGTTCTTACTTAAATAAAAGCACTCCCAATTTTTTTAATGATTAACAGGCTTACGTTTGACCACACCTGCACCTGGTGGAATGTGATGACGTGGCCGCAGACACGTAGGACGCGTGCCTCACCCGTGCTTTGAATAACAAAGCAAAAAGTTTGTAATTTGATTGCGAACAAAATCAAATACAAAAACAAATAACTAGTTTTTTCCTGTCTTCCCGAAGCCTCCATATTTAAGCAACATATTTTGTCGAAACGCCTAGTAACATTACGTATAATTATTGACACATTTTCTCAAGTTATCACATCGACAAAAAATACGGCTTCCTAACCGAAATTCGGCTACGGTGGCCAACTCTTTAGAGACGCTACGCGCGACGTATTATACGTGGCGGGAATGCTCAGGTGTTTGCTCAGGCACTTGCATTCTATTCCCTTATCCCGGAACAGCAGTCACTACTGCACGACTGAAGAAAAATCAGACAAATGTTGTTTGTCATATTTTACAACCGCTAAAGGAAAAACTTCGAACTTTCCCGACTTCTTACTGTTATTAGAAATTGAAAAATCCCAAATACACTTTTGGGTCCGCTTCTCACGATATTGTGGTTTTTGGTGGAACTCTGAAATAAGAGAACTGAATGATTTATGATGGCACGTAATGAGGTGTTCCTTTTACAGCATGACCTTACCTTTTCATACATGAACCCATTAGGAACGAAAAGCATTTAAAAAGTTTCCCCTTTAGTCGGTCGTTAGAGTCATTCACTTAGAGAAAGTGATTTGTATGCTGCTACATGATCTGGTGGCGAGTGTTTGCAGCCACAGATGTTAGGACCCGGGTTCGAACCCCTGATCGGTCAAAACATTTTTTTATTTCTTATAATAAAAGCTAGAAGTTGGCCACCTTACACCCCCCCCCTCGGCTGTATCGTATTGCCGTCCCATCGGAATAGGGTAAAAAGGGAACTTGGAGTGCATTAATGCCTGCGCACATACCTGTGCACTATAACATATTCTGCGTAGTTGGCAAGTCTCGATAGAGATGGCCCGGCTTTTGGCTAAGGCGACATTACATCCCCACCATGGTTCAAACCTTGTCGAGGCGGTGGGACTCAGCAGTCTGAGGTCATCCGAGACACCCTGGGCGAAGCCAATTGAACCGAGGAGTTGTCGGCTCCTAGTACCCCTCTTATAAGAAAGGGGAGATTATGAGCAGGGGGAGGTGCCGCTCTTTGTACACCTCTTATAAGAAGAGGGGACAAAAGAGAAAAAGTGGCGGTGCCCTGATGATTGTTGTTCCAGGGCACCTCACCAAGGGCGGCACTGGTGGCACTCGCGGTGGTTTTGGTGGGTACTGGGCACTATGTAATGTGCTGCGAGCCCCACACACCACTGGACCCCACCCAGGGCCAGTGAAGGCGCGAATTTACGAGAATGAAACTTTTGTGTTTTTGTAAATCAATGCCTTTTTACGATACTTTGTGTAATATCCATGCGGAGCCGGGACAGACTGTTAGTTTACAATAAATCGATTCGATCGATTCATTATAACATCTAACATCATTGATTGTCACCTAACTAGCAAGGCTTGTAATTTTTTTGGTAAAATAATTAATCAGGATTTTTTTCTGCCATGCGATGTCACATGAGCCAGAGGTACCCCCCGCGGTCGTGCCGGCCGAATTCGGTTGCAGCATACCACTACCTCTTACTAAACTACTATATTAGAACCACTTGCGGTACCAAAGTCCTCATGGTCTATTACAGCATGGGTGATGACGCATTCTCGAGTACCATCACGATGTCATTACGTCGATGGTGTAACCAGCCCGACATGAATTATTCATGAACAAACATTGCCCACCACGAAAGCAATGAACTTCATACAAAAATATTTACTAATTAAACACTTTAGTTAATTCTATGCTTCTTAATGTTTTGTCCGCTTTCACAATTTACTTACTTTAAACTTTAACAAGTAAGTTAAACGATATTAAAAGTATTTATTTCTGTACTTGTCCATAGAATAGGAGATATAAAAATTTTAATACATAAATCAAAATTATTTATAATATTATTTAAAGCGAAATTATTGATTGATGAAATGAAAATTCGGTTTTTTAATGTAAGTTTTATTATTAATCCAAAAATACAAAACAAAGTAATGAGTCTTTGAGTCCTAAATGTAGGTTTCCACCATCGTCATTCAGTGAGTCATATTGAAAATGAAAATATTTAAATATATGTGATTCCTTTACATATTGAAACTGATTTTAATGGAATGATGCAACTTTTTTGTGCACGAGGCAATCTATCCTATGACACTACCCAAGTCTGGGTCGGCCTCTGGCGCCCAAAGAGGTGGCTCATCTACTTGAAACCCGTGACAGGTATCATCAGTCGGCTTGTTAAGTTGCCACGGATCTATCAACTGCAAGCTGAATGGTTGGTCTCCAATAAAGAACTAGCTTCCCCCCTAACCCGGTTCCAAAATTGAATGTTACATTATTCACGGTAGTTTAATATTGCGCAAAAGTGTTTGTACCAAGTCTATAGTGTAAGTGGTCGGCTTTGCAAATAATTCGTAAAGTGAAATTGATGTTATACTTAATCTAAGTAGGTACTCATATTCACTAACAGTATGAGTTTCAATCACCTACAGCAATCAAGTGAAACAAAAGTGAAATGGAAGGTTTTTATCTATTTTTTGCTTTGTAATATAAAAGGAAAAAGAGCTTTCAACACCTTTTGATGACTAGCGACTTCCACAAATATACGCATAATTGTTATTCAGACTTATTGACCTCCTTTGTTCGAGTTGTTAAGCATTTTTGTAAATACGTAAAAGCGCTGTGTGTGTGTGTGTGTAAAAAATCTATTTATCTATACCAAGAATGCTCAATAGTTTGTTTGTTTGTTTGAACGTGCTAATCTCAAGAACTACTTATATTTATCATTTTTGTTTCTATTAAAAACATTTTCTCAGAATCCCCCCTACCTTGAAAGATCTATTCCCCCCATATAAATGGCCCCACGCCGCTATGTTCTCACGAAAAAAACATCAATCGCTTACATCTACGACCCTTTACAAATTCATATTACGTCATACTGTAGCGATTTATAAAATCTACTTTTCAAATTTCAGATTGGTATACGGTGCCCACAATCTCTGTGTAAAACGTCTGGACCTACGGCCGGGTAGACGGTCATGACGAAATTATAAGGGTTCCGTTTTTTGCCATTTGGATATGGAACCCTAAAAAAATTGTTCAGTTTACGTTTCATTACAGTGCGGTTAATTGTTAGACACTTGTGCTCCGGTTAAAATATAAACAATATTATTATTCAGTTTGTTATCTCACAAAATTAAATTGTCGTGTACACTTTAGACAATTAACCTTAATTGTGTTTGACAATTGTGTGTCTGTCCGTCACGAGCCACACTTTCTAACTTGACGTTTGACCGACTAATTACGTGATAATGTTACGACAAGGAACTGTTTCGTGCCTGTACCTGGGCCACAGCAGCAGTTTACTCGGACACTTTTGTTTTATAAAATCAGTTTTTAATTACACTTGATTAAATCTTAACACTCAGAATCGGCAAGCTGAAGTGGCAAGGGGTGGGCCACATTGCTAGCAGTGCCGATGACTTGTGACACCGGGACATCTGTTCTACCAGTCCACACGTGACCAAGGTAGCTGAAAAGCTTCTGAGACGCGGGGCATGTACCTAAACTATTTGATTAATGCGCGTTAAAATGCACTAAAATAGTTTTATTACTTGTAATATCTAACATTTGCGCAAACATAAGAAATCATTATAGGTATAGTCTCCAAAAATGCCCGTTGAATACGTACCTACTAATATTTCTACACAGGTAGATTGTGACATTTTGGCGTATCTTATTCGTCTCGTAGAGCTTAGTGTGTTCATAATGTTTAAAATTTCATACGAATAATGAAAATTATGCATTCATCTGACAATTTGTTATCAAATACCAATTCTGTAAAAAAATGTTTTCTTTTGTCAACTACCCACTATCGTATGGTTCCCTAAACTTAATTGTTAACAATAATATATGTTTGCGCAAAAAACTGAGGAACCATAAACAAAATGGCGGAAAGAAGCGCCATCTAACGCCGGATATTCAATCGTGTTAGTTGACGCGTGAACGTGGCGTGCGCTACGTGTTCCGCGTAACAATCTGTTCCGGACGATTAGTGATGGCAACCACTAGAATTACAGAAATTTTAGATTATATATATTGGCAGCGGAACTTTTTTATCCGAGATGACTTCCGCTTATGTACATATCGGAGAGACGAATACATGTGTTATATTGAACTAAAACATTATACACACGCTTGACTTTGGGAGTGAGCTGGTGAATGATTGATGAGAGCATTACGAAAACGAGGCCAACGGAAAAGTTAGTGAAGATAGAAAAAGAGAGTAACGTTTCGCACATTACTCTAGGAGCAAGAGGGAGAAGTACGAGCACACGTTTCTCTCTTTCTCTCATAACTACATGGTTGTTTCGTACAGCTATAGAAGTTTTATATCGGTCATGTGGTCTATACTCTGAATTACACTCCTTTTTTGAGATATTACTTTTTGAAATCGACTTACGAGGGTCGAATACGACGTGTCAAATGTCCGATAGCTAAAGTCGCCTTATCTCGGTTCTACACCAGATCGGAATCGGCCAACTAATCTAGGGTATTTAACGAGGGCGCCAGTTTATACAGGAAGAGACTGCCACCTAACATCTGCAATCCAGTAGGGAAAATCGGCCCAATTTTAGATTAGGTTGAATTCGATTACACGTATACGAGTTTCCACACGCTGTTTTCCTTCAGCGCAAGAGCATTCAGAAAACGTACCTAAGTGAGAATAACCCATTGACACGTGGCGGGAATCGAACAGGGACCATTCGAGTCCGTAACCCTAACTACTGGGGCTCGATATCTAAAATGTGATCCAAGCATTATTTTAACAAATACCTTAAACTTGTTTGTTTTGTATGCTCGCTCCCGCCCAGCGCGTTTTACCGAAGGACTTGATAACAAGTTCGAAATCAGTAGTGTCTTAAAAATAGATAAAGACGTGCGAACATTTCCGCAATACATTTACCCTAAAAATAATAAAAAGTTTTGATCACGTTGCCTATTCTATTGTATTTCACATCAATGACGGATACGCATATCATCGTAATGAACGTTGTCGTCGAATTGTCGAAACATGTAATAAAATTTTACGGAATTTAATTTATTCACATAGAACACGCGAGACATTTAAGAACCGATATAAATATTTTATTGCAGCTGAAACTGCTTCCAATGTGCAACAGAACTAGGGCGATGGGAACGGTGTTCGCCGCTCAGGCGTAGGTCAAAGATGCTGTTTTTAAAGTATGTTAAACTTACGAAGATATCTAGACGGCACTGCAACCAATGCCCATTGATTTTCACTTAATGGCGGCAACTTAATCAGTATGGCACATATTATGGACGGAATAGTCGAACAATGTCCAGGATGTATTGATTACCTGATTTAACATTTCAGAATGCGGAGTTCCGTTACGGAGGCACACGAGACAACCGCGGGAGAGGTCGGTGGGTCAGCTGAGGATCATCAAGGGGAAGGAATCCAAAAGGGGCGCCTGGCCATGGCAGGTACACGAGCTATCTACACCATACGCATAATAGATTCGGTGCGTTCTCTGTTTTTGTCGGTACAGAATACACTAATGTTTTCTACGTATGAACAAATAACAATGCTCAAGACGTTGTTTTAGGGTATTTACAAACCCTCCAATTGAAGAGCACTATATACTTTGTTCTATATTTGTAAATATTCGTGAAGTAAATGCAATGGGCATCGCTTTTGACTCACCATCAAGTAGTAAGAGGAAGCGCCGTGCTGCATTGGGACAGGCACCTCTCCTTCATATGGCACCGTCGTACGGTGACCCACTGTATCGTTTCGTGCAGGCTGTGAGTGGACGGAGACCCATCGTAGAGGTAGAAAGGAGGGTTGCGCATCTATATGACAAGAATTATGCAGATGTCTATAGGTGTCAGCTGTCATCAAAATGCTCCATGAGACTAACGTCTGCTGAAAAGAGGGAGAGAGAGAGAGAGAGAGAGAGAGAAAAACTTACAGTCTTACTGCGTATTGCTTCCTGACTGCTGACTTCCTTCGTTCACCTCTACAGTACTTGACTGTATGATATAAATGTGCCTCACTGATGCTACTTTAACCTCGTCTAATCTACTCCATCCTACGCAGTGGCGTGACTACAGATTACTGTACTGAGGGGAATTATCCCTTGGGCCCATTTGAAGCCTCTGTCGGAGAGGAGCGTGAGCAAAGAAGGCGAGAAAGTGCTTCCTTATTTTATGAGTGCTGAGGGAGGGGCCGATTCGATGATTTTGGCTCGAGCCACGATTTACTTACACTGTTAATCCTCCGTCACTGATTGAATGGTTGCTTGTATAATCTCCAGGTGTCTCTTCAACTGCTACATCCTAGCTACGGTCTGATCGGACACTGGTGCGGTGGTGTGCTGGTCCATCCTCAGTGGCTGCTCACCACGGCGCACTGTATTCATAAGTACTCTTTGATTCTAAGTACCATGTTGCACAGTACCTAAACATTAAGTCCTACTGCTAAAATGTTTGTGTTTACTATCAATTTATTCTGCTACTGATTTCAAAAACTGTTTTTACTGTTCAATATTGATCTGCTGGATGTATTAGCAATTAAGACAAAGAAGATGATGATATGATGGCGTCAAACATTGCTGCATTGTAGTCTAATCCGGACGGACGGATGTATGTGAGAAGGCAGCCAGCCATGGGACCTTGATAGAGTGGTCGGCGGAAACTTGATCGCCACTTCTTGAGAGATTTGGAAGAGTCCTACACTTCCTTTTACGAAGAAGTAGTGCCATGCTGCATAGGCGGAGGTAGTGCCATGCATGGTGCATTAGACTACATCCTTCTTTGTAACGGAATCGGGCCGGTATGACCAGGGAAGTACCTCTGGCTCACTTGATACCGGCGTAAAGTGACAGCGTCGCTGTCGTGTTTCGCGCGGTTTGTGAGTAGCCGGTGGCATATCAGGCGGGGGATGAGACGAGGGCAACGCATCTGCGTAAGTCATGCGAATGTCCATGGGTGTCGGTAGTCATCAAAAGGCTGGGGTGGATCGTTTGCCTCTTATGCTCTAAAAAAAACTCAGCGTTGAGTTGCCACGGATTAAAGATGTGTGTGAGAGAGAGAGAGGGAGAGAGAAAAATAAAGAAAGAGAGAGAAAGAGAGCCTAATCATGCCTGCAATAGGGAGGCTAATTCTTTAACTCCCACCGACTTAATGGTTATGCAACGCATCTGCATAACTATCAATCATGTCAATTGGCGTTGATTGTTAAATGATTCCTATCGATCGTTTGTTGCTAATTGAGGATATAGACTGACCCTGAAATGGTCGAATTTAGAATACCGATGCGATTTGAATAGAAAGCGGCATCCGAAAATACAATAAAGCCATGTGCCACCATTGTAATGATGTATTAAATTTCCAGTGAGCTGTTCAATCTGCCAGTGCCGGAACTGTGGACGGCGGTGCTGGGGGAGTGGGACAGAGCGGAGCAGAGGGGCGCGTACGTGCCGATCCAGAAGATCGTGCTGCACCACCGCTTCCACAACTACCAGCACGATATAGGTTTGGTGCTTAAGAAAGCACGATCATATTAACCAAATCTGTGTAAAAGGACACGGCTAGAAGCCTCGAACCGCGAGTATTCGTTTCGGGATTCTGGTTAATCTTATTGTTGCTTTTATGAAGGAATAAATCATCAATCGTTTTTTATGGCTGAATTGGTATTTAGTTCTAGTACATTAGTAGAGCACAGCTATTGGAGTTTCAAAAGAAATCATGTCTTGTCGTGGAATTTTTTCACGGTAAACACTTCCTCGAATCGAAAATCACTTGTTGGCTAATGAGCATTTCTTTACATTTAACTTTAACACCAAGAAATCTTAAAAACGTAATACATACTACCATCGTTGTTTTCATCTTCGTAAATGCAATAATGAATTCAAATTAAGATTTTATAAATCCTTTTTTGTAAATCAAACTCAACACCGAGTTGCCATTTGAGCAATGTACGAGGGTGGATCTAAAAGTTCTAAGCCCGACCAAGAAAATGAAAGAAAAGTGGATCTAAATTTATTTTTATTTTTCGACATAGTCTCCATCTAGTTCAATGCACTTCTTCCACCTGACCTGCAACTTGTTTATCCCCTCGAAAAAAGAAAAGATTCCGGAAGTTCGGCGAAATAATCGTTTACTGCGACTATCACCTCATCTTTGGTCGAAAATTTCGAGCCACTCAAATGTTTTTTTAAATTTGGAAATA
>JAFELO010000079.1:544649-557030 GCA_017140195.1 Eumaeus atala
CTTCCACTCCTAGGATCATCTTTAATGCTCTCACGACTGCGCTTAAACTCAGCTACCCACTTCTTGACACTGGAATACGATGGAGCAGACTCCCCCAAAGTGCTAACCATATCTTGATAGATGTCTTTTGGTGATAGGCCTTTTTTATTGAGGTACTTAAGGACTGCACGGTGTTCAATTTTCTCCATTTCTGAAAATTGCGTCAGATTGCTTCAAACAAATAATCACAGAAAATTTATATTATGCAGTATCGGAATGAAACTGCGCACAATAAATCAATATGACATACTAACAAGTGACGGTAGATTTGTCATAGCTCCATGTAGGTTAGGCCACGAACTTTTAGATCGACCTAAGTATCTATCTAGTCTTGCTATAAGTATATTGTAACAAAGAAAAAAAAATGTTTTAATTGAAAATTTCATTTATTATTTTTAATATACAAATATAAAACAAGTAAAAATGTAAAAAGCCTATTCGATGTGATCGCCATTGGCTGCAAAACAGTCCACTAAACGTTGAGGCCAGTTATCTCTTTCCATAGGGCAATTCGACACCGCCATTATCAAGGCGTTTAGAGCAAGCTGTACTCTCTAAAACTGCCCAGAAATCATAATTCAGCGGATTAAGGTCGGAACAAGATGAGGAGTTGTCTTCAGCTCTGATCAAGTCCGGAACGTTCGTTTTAACCAAGATTGAGTGGAACCAGCTTTATTGTCTGGTCCTGAGCCTTGTTGGAAAGACCACCTTCGTTGTTGAGCATAGTGTTATTAAGGGACTTTACTGTCGAGAATGGTACCTTGATACACTTATTCCCATGTTTTGAATCTTTTTTCGC
Organism: Eumaeus atala; assembly: GCA_017140195.1. Lineage (NCBI taxonomy): Eukaryota > Metazoa > Arthropoda > Insecta > Lepidoptera > Lycaenidae > Eumaeus > Eumaeus atala. Next base: position 545,488 of record JAFELO010000079.1, read on the forward strand.
AATAATATGGCTCCGTCACTCCTTCATAGCTAACACCCCACCAAACCATCACTGAAGTCGCATATTGCCCACGTTACTCACTGTCGACTAATTGGGAATACATGTACACAAACATTTGACTAATACCAAGTGTGTGGAGAGTTTCAAAAATTGCATTTGGCTCCATACTTACTAAGTGTCATGCAATTACAGCGATTCTGTTCCCTTTACCACGCACTCTATTTTAATATCGCAAAATATTATACAATGTATTGGCGCCAAAATCAGAAAACACATTAAACAATTGTATAAAAATAACAGATTCCAAACTCAAATGTACTATTTTTTTATTTTTTATTGTAACAGTATTTATGGTCAGACGAAGTATATTGAAATTTCCACAAATATACATACTTGTTACACACAATTTTTGTCTAGGAATTTCTCCATTATATACTTAAACTTGTCGTATAGCCCTGTAGGAGGTCCACCTTTACCAACATCCATAACAAACTAGATAACAATTGCTCGTTCAGTGAAACATACTCACTCTCACTGACGTTATAAATTACAGCTCTGATGAAAATGATCCGCGCCGCCGACGTGAGTCCGGGCAGCAGAATAAGAGCAATATGTCTGCCGCCGGACGAAACCTTCATAGCCGACCCTACAGAGAGATACAGAGCAGATGCAGAGAAATCGAAGAAACCAAAACCCTCCAAACCGAACCCAGCAACGGCATCCAAATATTTGGAGAAACTCAACAATCTCACTAAAAGCATATTTCCCGATATCGCGAAGAAACATAAAAACACGAGATACAATGTTAGGATATCAGATGAATCTGTCGAGACGGACAAGAGCGAAGCTAAATTGAGGCATAACGATGAAAGCAGAGGAGACAAAACTTACTCCAGCGCCACGTTAGACAGTGTAGTGAAACTAATAAAGAACAAAGGCAGCAACAACGAAAGAAGTGACAAAAAACTCCTCTTTGGTGAAGAGATCGATCCGTTTATAGATAACAACGGGATTGGCAGAGATGAATGCTATACGACAGGCTGGGGCCGGGAGCAGACGAACGGCACGCTGACAGATGTCCTGCTGGAGGCGGAGGTGCCAGTCCTGCCGTTGCAGTTGTGCAGGGAGAGGTACTCGCTGAGTTTGCCCCTGAACGACGGCCACTTGTGCGCAGGCAGCACAGATGGAAGCACTGGTGCTTGTGTCGTAAGTATCGTAAATGTGTTATTATACTTTCTGCAACTCATTCGAAAGAAACGAATGTTTAAAATCTGTTTAAATAATTTTAAAATGACATTTAAAATTTGTATGGTGGACTCGATAAAACTTTGGCTATCTGTTTGAATTATTCACTAACATCGTTCGAAAATATTCAAAGCTTAGCTATGTATCTACGTAAACGTAAATTGCTATTATGCAGACAACATTAAGAATTTCGATGCTGATAGCGGATGTTATAGAGTATTTTTCATTGTTCAATACTGTATGAATAATATTTTTATTGTGACCACTGAGTTTAATCGAATATCAAAATCGGACAAAAAAAGTATCCAATATTTGTTGTCTTTTTGCCTGTCTTACCTATACTCACGGTTGTCTGTGTACTAGGGCGACAGCGGAGGGCCGCTGCAGTGCCGGGTGGGCGGCCGCTGGGAGCTGCGAGGTCTCACCTCCTTCGGCTCGGGTTGCGCGCGCCGCGGGGTGCCTGACGTGTACACCAACGTGGCGCACTACGTGCCCTGGATACAGACCCACCTGCTCACCAGCTGAGAGGACGCCGCGGCTCGCAGCTAGTGAACAAACTGAACCAGTTTATAGAGACACGATATGAACACAATTTGGACTCTATCCAAGATTTACATTACATATACCTCAAGGTGGTGAATACCTTCTCTACACTCCTGGATATATGCATCAGCACGTGTGTCTTAACCAATTTATCCAACGCCCAGTGCCGGATTTACGACGTAGCTAAAGTTGCAATTACTACGGACCCGCGTGTAAAGGGTCCCGTTGTGAAGAAAAGTCAGCGTGACTTACATGGCCTATAGCAATATGTGTGACATCTTAATACTTTACCTTTAATAATGCACAATATTATAGCAAATAAAGACAACCGCCTGGCGCGGTGGCAACTGCACGGGTAGGCCGTGTATGTAGCGCTGGAGGTCGCCAGTTCGAAGCCCGCCCAGGTCATGGATTTTTATCTAAGTGTTATATGTATTTCTATGATAAAAACCTTAAAATTTACAACATTTCCTAAATTTATAAAAAAAATTAAATATATTGCCGTTGACTAGTAGCCGTAACAAAAATCTTCACGGTATTAGCACGAGGCTAGGCTAACGTAGTGTGATAACTTAAATACTGTTATTAATATTATTAAAGCTAGCCCCTGAATATAATTTGCTACTGGTCCATCTAGCTCAATCCGGCCCTGCTTGTGCCTTGTGTCGAAGGACTCTGAAAGCGCTGGTCGCGTGTTGCTATTGCTAAACTTAAGGCGTTGTGTAATATTTATGCAAGTGTTTTAGCATTGTTTGAATTTACTTCACCAAGTAACCTTTTTTATAGCACAGAACAAACGAGCAGCCGGAGCCACTTCGTGACTACCGCCGCCCATAAAATATCCGCATATGCAAATGCGTAGCCCACATTCGCCCTGGGGCACCGGACACTCACAAACAATAGGAATCGCGACCGTTTGGGTATCATGTTATGGCGGTGTCACTTTAGCGAGAGGTACCTCCCTGGTCGTGCTGGTCCCAGCTGCAATGCAGCATAGTTCTACCTCTAAGTCACATGTGTCGCGTTTGTGCCGACATCATCATCAGTCTTTTTGGTCTATTCGTATGCTTATTACGGCGTTTAATGTATTGTCATTTAAACTTGCCACTCGGTGAAAAAATTCCAAGTCAAGATATTTGCTATGGCTAGGCCAGTTTTATGTAAGATGATAGTTACCATAAAATATTTAATTGAACGTTAACGCAGTACCTTTATATAGAGTTTCCAAAGTTCTTATGAGCTTTTTTATCATAATAATACATATTGCCTACTGTAATAAAACAACTATTTTAGGTATTTTATTATACCCGCCAAATATGTGTTTAACTATATATGCAATTTTGTACATTTATTTGACACTATGTTCAGCCTAAGGGCCGATAATAGACATCTTGCAATAAAATTACGATTTTCGAAGTAACTGATATAATGTCTACAATCAAGCGACATGTATTGATTGGATGTACCATTAAATCGTTAGATTTCGCTTTATTGTAATTAAGACACTGGGATCTGCATTAGTGATTTTTTGCGTAGTCTACTTTTTGTTGAGTGGACATGCTTTTGTTTAAAATATAAGTTGCGTTAAAAATAAATGTTCACCATGATGCAACGCACTATATATTTATTACTCTTTTGTAGTAGCAGGGGGCAAACGAGAAATCGAAACATTTTGGCGACTATCAACACCCATAGACATCCACATTATCGTCATAGAGATGAGTTGCTCTCTCTATCTTCCCTTCTCTAATGGGCCACCGGGTACTCACGAACCGCACTATACGCAACAGCGTATCTGTCACTTTACGTCGGTGTCATGTGAGCGAGAGGTACCTTCCCGGTCGTGCCGGTCCAATTCCGCTGCGATGCAGCATGACACTACCTCTCACTGAGTATATTATTAGTATATTTAAACTTGTGTCATATTATTCAATTGAAATACATTTTTTTTCTGTTATTTTTACTATTTTGTAAATTAGAGAAAGAAGAAAAGAACTACTTAAAAAAAAAGGTTCTCAGAATAATCCCAACAGAAACTGGGAGTAGTCTGAGATTCCGGAATTCCTATGTAATGATATATTTTTTAACTTAAATCTATTTGTATAAAAAAATTCCTATGTAATGATATATTTTTTAACTTAAATCTATTTGTATAAAAAAAACTGTAAAAAATATTTGGATCGTCTTGGTTACAGTATTTTATTACAATTTGCTGTCTAGTCTATGGTTATTGTAGGTGTAAATAAAATTCAAATACATTTAAAAAGGATTTTTATTAACAATTCTCTCGTTCTCCAGTCTTATAACTAATATCACATCAATTTGACTTGGTGTTCGAATTCATAGATAAATGAAAAAAACGAAAACACAAACAACTGCAGGGGGTTGCGCGCGCATGTAAGGTCATGGTTCTCTCCATGAGCCAAACGTTCACCTCAGCGCCGAAGCCATTTTAGCTACCGCACGCGAGTTGATCCCGACATCAGAGTCAATAGTGGAGGTACCTCTCGGCCCCTCTGGCAATGATAATAACAGTTAAATTAGGTATCCGAAAAAAAAATACGATACGATTTGTCGCACGTACAAACGATGGTTACGCACGATTTTTGCTTACCAAACGTGAGCGAAAGTGAACAATTGCACAGAAAAAACACCTATCATATATTTGACTACTAAAGTGCTAATTTAGTATTCAGATATATAATCAAAAACCCACAAACATAACGTACAAATAGTTATAAACAATATCTAACTTTTTTCTGATTGTAGTAAACATACCGACGAAGGAAGGTAAGCCACGGTTACGGGAGCAAGCAATTGGACCATTTGATTGCTACTAACGCCCATATACATCCGCATAATCGTTACACAGGTGTGTTTCTGCGTAATTGATAAGGAGGTCACTCCTGTCTTCCGCTTCAATGAGCCACTGGAACATCAAGAGTCGCACGAAACGCGACATCATTGATTATGTTGTATCATGTGATTCAGTGCTACATTCTCCGTCGCGTCGGCTCTTATACCTTGCACTATTCGATTGTCCACCATCAAAGTGGTACATTATAGTGGTCCATAGATGGGCAGAGAGAGAGCCCAGAGAAAATAGTGGCAAGTATCACTGTGATATTGCCGAATTCTGCAGCCCATACATGTTAACAATTTATTTAAGCATCAATTACACTATCTGGAATGTTGGGTCACTATCAAAAAGTAACTATACCGTTTCTACTCGCGATGCGTTTGCTATATCGTGTATCAAATCCTTGCCGTCGTTCAGTATGGTGTAATTAATTCTTATTTTTTTTATTATACATTTTAATTACTAACATTTTTTTTAATTATTACGTATTCGATTAATTGTACCCACATCACGTATTCTGCTGCATAAAAATGACATTTAAATTATATGCTCAAAACAATTTCAAAATTAAACTTATTGAACCGTCACCTTAATAGGTTCAGGTATACATATAAACATTATATTTTATTTCGAAGTGAGTTATTGGAGATTACTTTTTAAGAAACGATATAGCGATAGGGAAAAAGTTTTCTGTAAGTACGCGGGCGATATAATTATACGCGAGAACGGTTCTGTAATGGCGTGGATTGTTACGGCTCTCTCGCTCGCAGGCTTCGCCTTTTCAAAACATTATTCGGAACGGCCGGAGCGTTACTAAGACGTCAAACTTTTTTGTGCATGCAGCGTGAGTTATGGATTTGCGAGATGTTGTCACGTTTATATGAGGATTAAAACAGTGTAAAACGCCGAGAATAACGTTCAACCGCGCCTTTTTACTACAGAGTCGTATTTTTAAAGAGTAAGCTCAAGTCGCGTGCCGAAGCAGATACAGAGTTTCTTTAATGTTACTTGATCAGAGTATAGGTAAAATAAATAACAAGTGCGGATCTGCATCCTTAGAAGACATATTGTATGACAAAAGTTGAGCGTCTACCCTCTCCCCTTACCCTTACCCCTATTGCGCCCTAGTTGTACAGTACAGACAGGGAAAGACTAGATGACGTCACCGTTTTTAGGTGTCAACTTTTCACGAACATATTGTAGCACATGTGTTATTGGTGAAAGAATTAGCATTCTTTTAAAAATCTAAGTTTAAAAGTTTCTTACGTAGACTTTGGTTAGTTAACTAAGTGCTTATTGCACTTTGAGCCCATATATAAAACTAAAAGACCCCATTGAACTATTCTAACGGATTTTGTCGCGGTTTATAAACTATTTTACAATTCCGATTAAATACTTAATAAACCGCAAGAAAATACGTTAAAGTAGTTTTATTATAACATGTAACATTTGTATAAACCTTAGAAATCATTTTGAGCCATTGTTTAGAAATTTAAAATAATAAAACTAAAGCATGTATAAACTTAAATAAAAAAATATGAAATCTAAGTGTGGCATCATTATCATCAGTAGCTACCCGTCCACAGTTACACCTTTATTCTGATTAACGGCTAATTAAAAAAACGGCTAACTAAAAGAAATTACAATTGTACGGTACTTATTGCATTGTCTCACTTGATATCTGAAGGTTTTACGGTTTAAAGGGCATGTGTTAAATTGTTTATTACTAAAATATACTATATATAAAAACCCACGGATATAACAATTTAACACATGGAGCTGGCAGGTAGTTCTACTTAACACAATTCGTTACACTTTGGTTGCAAAGGATCCTACAGTTGACAGTTCCACTCCCCATTGGTTGTAGACTCTTTTAATAAAAGCCTTTGATTTGCGAAGAAATCGGTGCCTACATAAAGTAGCCGTAAAACAGCGGTAAATGACGTCATTTAGTGACGGCACTAGTGTACTGTGTAAAGTAAACGGACGTAACTGTGTCAGTCACCGCACTTTAGGAAACCGCGCCATGTGATTTTAACGACTACTGGCGGCTGTGTCTTTGCCTTATCAGATCATCAGACTAGCAATGACTTGTCTCTTGTATTGGTTTATGTAGTCAATGGTCTAGTGACGTCATTCACCGCGATATCACGGCACTGTGGCGACGGCACCGTTTTCCTATGACATCCATTCTTAACCACAACAGAAATCCAATATGTTTTTCCAAATTTCGTTCCAACAATAATGAATTAATGATAGAATAATTATATTTTATGTAATTGCTTTGTATTGAGCAATCAAAAGTGATTGTCAAAGGACAAAATTCAATAAGACTAATTACACCCGGTTTCGTAATAAAGTCCCTATTTGCATAGGAACTTAATTGCCAAATAAAGTACTTGAAGGTCCGGCTAGAATTAATGTTATAAGAATTTATGTGATAGTTAGAGTCAAGTGTCGAATCCTCTACACGTAACCTATAACCGGCCATAAAATTTCGCCGGTGACCCTCCATGACCTTGGCTGTAAAATTCCGTAATGTCTCTTCATTCTCGCGTTTCATTAATCACATTTAACCTATCAACCATATTCAACAAGTGTTCTACTTCTTTCCCGTCCTCGCTGTTATTTACATCCGCTGAATTTAAACTGGCAATACTCTTCTTTCCCCTCTTCTTCTGGGAATGCGTCAAGGTAACGTGACCCTCTGACCGGAAGTAATCGTAGCAGCCCCGGCCGCCCTGGTATATGCCGACTATGGTGAGGATGGATATCAGCACCATCATCGCCGGTGGCCCAACTACGAGCGCCATGTATAGATGTATGTATATATCTGTAGGTGGTTCTTCACAATACTGTCAACAAACGAGAAGACACAAGTGACTGAAATAATTTTTATCCTGTTACTAAATTATAACAGTAACAGTAATATAAGTATCTTCGTTTTTCGCCAATGAATTGACACAGGGAAGATACCTCTTCGTCACAAGATGCCGCCGTAAAATGACGGCGGTGTTGTTACGCTTCGTGCGGATTGGACAGTTCAGATAATGGCAATTTGATGATGTGTGCAAACCTTTATGGTTGGGCATAAAAAATGTACGCGTGTTCGCATAAGGCCAATATTTCAGCCCTCCCGCTAGAGGGTTGAATTAATTTTAATTTAACTAATAATTGGGTTTTATTATATGCATAATTGCTCTAGGTAAGCACTTGGACTCCCCGCCATGGTTCAAGCCTTGTCGTGGCGGTGGGGTTCAGTAGCCTGGGATAAATCAGGCGAAGCCAATTGAACCGAGGGGGACGCTCCTCTCTCCTCCTCTTGTGAGAAGAGGGGACAAAAGAGCAACAGGTGAAGGCGCTTATGTGTATGGGGCGAGGATGGGAACCTCACCCCATTGCACTGCCCCAAAGCTGGTGGGGTTGACCCGTGGTGTGGCACTACCCCACCTGTGGATCAGGTGCCCTGATGAGTTGTTGTTCCGGGGTATCTCGCCAAAGGTGGCACTGATGGCACTCGCAGTGGTTTTTGTGGGTATTCGTCACTATAATGAGTCGGGAGACCCACGCATCACTGCACCCCACCCTGGGCCAGTGAAGGCATAAATGCGTTCCCCGCTTTAAAAAACAAGAAGAATAGGGGTTAGCAGAAGGATTATGTTTTAATGGCACTTGGATAGGCCTCCGACACCAGACAAGGCCTGGTAAAAGATTTAACTATAAACTCAAAATAACAAATGTTGAAACGTTACAGTGTCAAGACAAAGCAGGTATTTCTGCGTATAGCACATCACATACGCCAGAATATTCCAATTAGATTGATAGACAAATTTTTCAAATTTACTGTGTTTGTTTTCAACTTTATAATGGTTTCAATTGTTTTTATTAAAATATACTTTGTTCTTTCACTCTTAGTGCCATGTGAGATTGAAAGAATACATACAAGTCTACAACATATGCCTGTCGAAAATTAATGAATAACACGTATTTTTCAAGTTTGCTCTATTTAAATTTTAGGCGTGTATTTTTTTTATACTACCTATAGGATAGCAAACAAGTAATTGAAGGATTTTAACGACTACCGACGATCATAAACATCCGCATTACTACTGTCATACAGATGCGTTGCCTTCTGTCCTGGAGGATGATGATGGCCTATTTACAAATTTTTATTTCAGGTGTGTATATTTAATATTTTTGTATTATTCCCTGGATCTCATCATCAGGTATTAACATGGTGACAATGGAACCAATTCACGTATTTTTTAATTTACGGTACGTTCATTATGAACAGTTATGAATAAAAAAATGTGAAATCAGTAATTGTCGCAGAGCATATCTATGCATGGACAAAAAAAGGAACATACAATTGAATTGAGAACCTCCTCATTTTTAAAGAAATCCAAAATCTAAGTCCAATCTAATCTAAGCAAATGCTAAAGAGCGCCATACTGTATTGCAGCGGAATTGGGCCTGCATGTCCGAGGAGGTACCTCTCGCTCACACAATACCGCCGTAAAGTGGCATCTAAGGTGATGCGTTCCATGCGGTTGGTGATACCATGCCGATGGTCCATTGGTGGGGATTGGGAAAAGGATGCATTGGCACAGTAGAAACGCTCCGATCGCTCGTTTACCCCCCTATATCATAAAAAAAACATTACTTTTTATCCCAAAAACAATGTGCTTTACATGACTAGTCTTAATATAAACAAATACAGTACCATTTCTAGCCGTACGTAGGGTAAAACGATATCCTGGAGCGGCTTGGTGATGGGGTTTCCCCCGGAGCCCCGGACTGCTGCGTTGACCTGCAACCTCATCACCGCCTTTAGAGGGGCTCCTACTGTCTGCGGATCAAATCACTTTTGTAAGAGCTGGTGTCCTACATTTTTCACCAATGCACCACGCAACACCAACACCTACTAAAACCAATCATTGCTTTCTTTTCGTAGGGACCTGCTACTGTTGGCGACGGTCTTGCCTTCGTCCCCAGAGTTCATGGAGACGATAGGGGTACAGAGCTCCCTCTTTTCCTGGAGATGGGAAGTGATGTACCGGGTCGATTGTGGGCGTACCCTATAGTAATTATTTTTGGAACCAAAAGGGGAGACGGTCACCCTCCCCACATTACTGGGAGGCGCGCGCACGATGCCGCTAATGATACGGAAACGTGGACAAGGACAATTTAGAGTTCGTTGGTTGTTTGGCTTATCTTAAAAGGCTAGCCTCCTCTCTCCCTCTGATGTGGGGTTCGATTCGCGCCTGAATCAGCTACAGCCGTAATCATGTTATTATTACTTTTAATGTATAAATTATGTATTATGGTGAGAAATAAACTATTATTATTATATTCTATATGAATTGGGTCTGCTCAGGAGAGATCGGACAAGTAGGACAAATGACTACTGAGACCCATAGGGGCTTCAGATTTTCATGGGTGCGTACTTATGTTCACGCGTTAGAAATTTATGTAGCGTAACAAGAGAAAAATTAAAATGTTGACTCTAGCTTCAGGGTGACGATTTTTGCGTTGTAAAAAAATAGTATCATCATTGTTCCCTAACGCTCCGAAAGAAGTATAAATTTAAAAAAATTCTGTTCCCAAGAAACCTTCACGTTTAATCCAGTATGCAGTAATGGCACCACATCTTACCGGTTCAAAGTAGACAGATGCTACAGTCTTAGTCGGTTCAGGAGTAAGGCCTTCGAAGTACGCCTGCTGTTTGGGGTCTACGTCTTGCAGATGTGGCTTAGACAGAGCTATGGGGAAGCCTGTAACAGAGAATTTACTCATTACCTACTGCTAACACGGGCGGGTGCAGAGTAGTCGTTGTAGCTGTAACTAAACCGTGACGTCATATACTCTGGGGCCACAGAATATCAGGACTACAGATTACCTGCCTCATAAGATAGCCTCAGTCGTGATAGCCTGAGTAGTTTCCTTTTCAGTAGTTGTGTTACACTGTTGCGCATTTTGCTTCTGTGAGTCCATGCTCACGTCACACATTAATCTTTACTGTCTCATTAATATCTAATCAAGTTATTATTCCATTTCTTTTAACTTTAAGTGGTTGTCAGTATGTGTGTGTCTTGTTAGTGTGATTCAGGTTAAGTTTACAAATAAAAGATGTATGTGAGTTTAATTTAATCGCCTGAATAAAGCTTTTCTATTCTATTCTATATCGCTTACATTATCTGTAGACTTGACGCCGATGACGCGCTCTAGTACATTACGTCGATGTAAAACGGGACGAGCGCGGGGAGAAGAAAGGGTAACGGGAATTTTACATTCGAGATCTACTGATAATGTGTAGTATAATTATACTACCATCTTGACTGCCTCGTGGTCTAGCGGTCTTCACACAGATCGTGAGTTTCCGGGTTCGGGTCAGACCGAAAAATTACTAAGACTTATAAATTTCTCATAACAGTCCAAAGTGTTGTAGTTGGGGTTTTACAGCATCGTGCCTCGGAGTGTCTTGTCTGAGGGACGACCCCTTAGACGCAGGAGAGTGTGGGAATAGAGAGCGCTTGTGCCACAGGAGGAATGGAGGGTAAGCCATCGGCATACCAATAATACGACCGTCCATGGGCGTCAGTCGTAAATATAGCCAACGAAAAACTCGTTTATCCTCCTATATGTTTGAGTCGTGTCTATAAACGAACCATAGTAACAGCCACTTATGTCGATAAAGCCGTCGGGCAGACAGTTCTTGGTGCAGGGACAGGCGTAGGAAGTCCCATTGCTGAATGTATCACCCTGGACGTCGTATCTGTAACAAACAAGACTAATCTATTTTTTTTCTTTTTTCCATAACTGAACTTATGCTATAGGAGCGAAGGTTGTGCTCAATGCAGCTTCATAAGATTGCTATAAGCTGTAGTGACTGTGA
>JAFELO010000079.1:557109-578682 GCA_017140195.1 Eumaeus atala
GGTACCCGGCCGCCTGCTCTCTCGCAAATGGGAGATGCAGATTTAAATATTACCACCATGGTCAGAGAGACGCCGGGCCCCTCCTCCCCCGACTCTGACGTCGATTGCAATATAATGACCAGGGGGGGGAGGGGTTATAACCCTCAGGCGGGTGAGGAAAACCCACATACTTCTGGCTGGATCTTCGTTACGGCTACTTATTTAATACATAGTCTAATACGCACAAGTACCTACTTCCGGGAGCCTTATGAGGGCCCGCGACCATGGTGATGTCTAGTAAGACAGAGCAGGGAAGGCCGCCTAAATCTGGGCATCTAAGTTCAAAAATAGCGAATGTAGTTAACTTTCTGACTCTCTTTTCATTCATTTCTATCTGAGCATTCGAGATTAAATTGACAAAGATAAAACGGTTTTCTCATTTCCCTCCTTTCCTTGAATTGGGCCACTGGAAACTCACAATGCGCACGAAGAGGGACATCATGTCTACAGCGTTATCATGTGAACGAAGGGTACCACGCCAATCGGACTAATTCAGCTGCAATACAACTCTTATTTAATTAAGGGGTTTGGCGAGCCTAGGTCCAGCCAAACTGACAAGCAGGCTGCCGCGGCCCACTCTTGGCTTCAGCCCTAGCCACCACCTATTGCGCTTGGAAGTAAAGACTCTGAAAAAAGTAGCTGACAAACCTGTATGCCTTCAACCCTCTAAAGTTGACTTCCTCCTTGAAATCGAAGGGGAATACTCGACAGCCGTAGCTCCTGAAGATGCCGAGCGTGGTGTTCTTGGGTAGGTTGGGGGTGATCATCATTCCTTCGTAGGTGTCCTTCAATCGGTTGCACGGGTTACTGAGGAATAAATTTTAATTAAAATGATTGGTTCAAAACTTAACAAATAGTCTTTCTATACCAGCCTCTAGTTTCTCAGACGTGGTAGTTTCTTTGTCCGAATTAGAATTTGTAACGAAGTCATAAGGTAGAGAACTAAAGTTTCCGATATCACGCGAAGAATAAACTCGCTGAAGTGGCAACGGGCTGATCACACACTCAGAAGATCAGATGCCAGATGAACCACTAAGGTTCTCGGGTAGCGGCCGCGTTTAGGAAAACGAAATGTTGGCCGACCGTTCAGCAGGTCGGAAGACGATTTCCGTGCAGTATCTGGTCCAGGATGTATGCGAGTAGCAGGAGATCGTTCATCTTCGGGTTGATTGAAAGGTGCCTATGTCCAGTGGACCGATAAGGGCCGATAATGATGATGAAGGGTGACATAAAGAAGAAAAGAAAATTGAAAATCTCGGCTGCCAATTATGAAAGCATGGATATGCAAGTTGTATCGTGCGGTAATCGGTTGCAAAGTCAACCCGATTCGCCTATGATGCAGTAAATAACACAACCTCTAATTCTCACAAAAGTGTTCTGTTTGCTTATAGATCTCGGGACGTGGTTGTTGGTGTTATATAACAAAGTCTCTGATCGGTTTATTTAATTTATTGTATTGTTTATCATGCAGCTTTCACTAATGGTTAGACCGATTCCCGAGGATGATTTTAGGGTTCATTGAAACCAAGGCGGATAGCCAGCTCCACAATTGTTACCTGGTCTCGAAAAAATATAGAATAATCAATGGTCTAAAGCCTTACTTTTATCTAGGATAAAAACCACGATCTATTCAAGCGTCTACCAGACCTTGTCTGCGTTTATCAAAAACCGATAAAGATATTTAAATAACAGCCTGATCTTAGAGTCTAACATTAAATTGGAAAACAAAAACACTGCAACAAATGTGTTACTTCCAGTGTCGCTCACGTTATCAAGACAGGTCTTATACGTTCAAAAATATAATTCGTGACGTCGGGCTGTAGTAAGGCATATAGAAATAATATATTAAGGAAAGACAAGAGAAAAATATATAAGTGTAGAAAGAAACCCTTTTTCATATTATTGCGCTAACTTAGGATTTAGAAATTAAAGAAGAAGAAACAGTTAAAGATTATATGGAGAAGTTGTGCGGAAAGCTAACATTTTAACATGATATGCATAATACATAACAGGAGATCGGTCGTCTTGGCGTTCATTGAAAGTGGCGTATGTCCAGCAGTGGACCGATAAGGGGTGAAAATGATGATGATTATGATGCATTAGCATTTTATTATTTTAATGAAATAAACTATACGCAAACTACGGCACGCGCACAATGCTTAAAATCTACGACAGTATGTTATACGCTTAACACATGTAAGTGACAATGTCATTTCATTTTTATTTAAGTAGCTTAACGCAATATACAGTCAAAGTTTTGAATGGATTGGAAGGAATTTTTTTACAGATCAAATTTCGATCTCTATTTAATAGTCTACATAAATATATAAGCTCGAAAACCAAGACCCTCCTCCTGATATAGTCGGGTAAAAGGACATAACGGTCCCATCTGGCTGTCGCATTGCCTCACCTACCGATCACGTACTGGCAGTCAAGCAGCGCGGCGCACGCATAACGCAACAGCAATAAAACTATTGTTTACGTGATTGCGTGTTCGCGTTTCTATTATCATAAAGCAATATGTCGGACGAGATCCCAAGTATATAATTAATACACAAATTCAACCAACTTTACGTCCTCTTGTTGCGAAATGTTATAAACCTACTCCGATAAACAATACCTACAAAAGGTACAACAATGTTTTGTCCGTTGATGTCTTAATTTTACGCAAATGTTACTCAATACAATAAAACTACTTTCCCGGATTTTATTGCGGTTCATTTAATTATTTTAGTAGCCCGACGTTTCAGAAGCTTTACAGTTACCTGTTTCACTGGTAAAGTCCACCCGTTTTGTCTTTTGAAATGAAAAATTACTGTTTATAAAGTTGTAGCGGAATTGGGCGCGGACGTCCAAGAAGGTGCCGCCCCTTCTCATGATACCGACGTAGTGACCTCTTCGGTGTCGAGTTTCGTGTGTTCCATTGAAGGGGATGACGAAAGGAGGCAACGCATGGGATGATTGAATAGGGGGAAAATGAGAAACCGGGGCCTTTTTTACGACTACCATGTTAACGCCCATGAACATCCACATAATTATTATGCCGATGCGTTGCGATTATAATTCCGTACTATTTAGTATTCTGTGGTTATAGAAGGAGATTATGCATCCCTCAATCTTACCTGGTCTCCCAGTCGGTGTATCCCTGCTGCACCAGTCCCAGTGAGTTATCCCACTTGTTGATCGCGTACTTCCGTGACTTGTTTCCCAACTCCAATTCTACCACATTGTTTTTGTCGGCATAAAACTAAAATGTAAAATAATATTATAATCTTTGGGATTATCACAGCATATATCGATCAGTCCTTGAAACTTTAAGCAAGCGTAGGTATTAGCCTAGGCCCAGGTTCAGTACTAGACGTCGGAAATATATTTAAAATTATTATATAAATAAATAGGACTTGTTCTGACATGACCTTTGCCGGGTTTCGAGTCCGCGACCTCTGGCGTAACGGTAAGCCGGCTTACGTTACGTACGCACTGCTATCGCCGCTCGTCAAAACTAATCTTGAACGCGACCCTATCAGGTGTTACTTCCCTTGGAATTTCCTTTAAGTTTCAATTGCCTAATCATGTTTTTTTTTCGCTGGGGAATGTTGGCTATGTGGCAGTCGAGAGTCGGAAAAGCGGCTCCCCCTACCCACTAACAATAAATTTGTTTATGTCATAATTACTTATTCAAGGTGCTACAGGTTATTGATACTCGCCAAACTTTAACATTTGATTACGGGAGACTCTCTTTTTTATTTCACAACATAATATTGTGAATATGTGTCGTTGTCTTATTCGTATTATATAAAAAAAGAAATAAAATTGAATGATACCACACAACCGAATATTTCGGTCGTTCTTTTTTTCAAGGTAGGTCATTGGAAACACAACATCATAGCGAGCTACTGGATGTAACGTTATCTAACGTAACGTCGTTGAACAAAGACAAAAAAAATGCAGAGTGGATTTTGGTATGCATATAATAATACATATATGCGGGTGAATATGATAGGCCAGTCAGGCCCGTACAGGACTGTCACGATTGACCAGTCAATTCTATAATGCAGAACGGTTTTGTTGGGATCATTTTATTTCGTCTATTTAACAGATAATAAAGCTATCAGGTTTTTTTTCGAAAACGGTGTGTTCGAATGCAAAGAATAATTTATGAGAAGAAAGCAACATAAATATTTTAAGCAGTTCTCTCTGCCTACCCTGCGAATCTTAAAGGCATGTTGTTGTTGATTATGATAACGAGGAAACTAACAATGATACTTGGAAAAGAAAGACACGAAGGTTGTCCAGATCGGCAATCTGGCTCAATACTATGAATCGCCAACTATATGAAGTAAATAAAGAGATATAGTCAAGCTGAACGTTACGGTTCTTGAGAACTAGAATCCAATGTAACAATAAATTTATACAATAAAATTATATCAAACTAAATTCACTTCAAAGTTATTATATTGTGGTGTCCTTGATCGATTCGAAAGCGCGACCAACGCCGTATGATCAGAGCGGCCGACGGACGGTACAATGAAGTCAATCTGCAAATATTGTGTTTATCTTATTCATCGAACAGTTGACGGACGCAGACATACAGTTCGTTGAACCCATGCATTGTATTGTCTAAGATCTCATCGCCATTATGAAAATAAATCTGAGTGTGCGAGTTGAAGTTGTATTAAAGAAAGAAACCGGCGAATCGAATTCGCACGCTAAAGATTCCGTACCAGCAGTGTATCTTTTTAAAGGTCCGTCCGTCTGTCAAGATATTTTTCTTGGGAAATTCGTGCAAGGCTCGAGCCGAAATGTACGTCAAATAGGTCTGCAACGTCTCAAAATCATACTTCTGAGTCCATGGTACTTATGTGTGTTACTTCCCCGAGAAAAAGATCTTAGCAGACATACATGCGGACATACAGACGGACTGATTTATCAGATGGATCCGTTTTAATATACATTTCTTACCTGAAATACTAGTTTTGAAAGCTGTAACAGGTGTACAGGTTGGCATTTACATTTTTCGACAGATCGACGGACAAAACACTGAAGAAATTGATCTACTTAGGGTTCCGTTTTGTTCCGTCCTATTGAGGTGTGAAGTTTGAGAAAAGTATGATAAAACCATATGCATCTCCAACCACTATCGATGCACCAGTTAACATTCCTTCTTAGCACCTTTTTCTGAGGTATTGTACGAGATATTGACAGATAGTAAATTATTTAAGAAATCTGGCGGTGTTATAGCTTGCGTACCAGAATAACACATAAGCTATAGGTATACTAACTTTTCCACGTGGTTTTGTCCGTAGTGCACGCGGGCGATGAAACCAATTACTACAACTGTCAACAAATATCAAATACTTACCCGATCGATGATACCGGTTTTTTTGAAGTCTATCCAATATGGTAGGACTTTGCTGGCCAAGTTCACGAGTGGGTCCTCGTAGCCCCACATGAGCTGTTCTGCCGTCATCCTCAGCACCAGCTTCGATCCCATTCCCTTCATCGAGTAATATGCTCCAACATTGGCCAAGTAGCCCATATTGTCCGCGAGGTACGTACTGAAAGACTGATAAGGTTATTAATACAGAGGGATTTAATATTTTAGTAAGAGGGAGCTTGGACCGTGGCACCTTAACTGGGTCCGCGTGAGCGGTAGGGTACCACCCGCTATTAGAGGAAAAAAAGATTTCTAGATATACTTACAATAAGTACCAAATTTGGCACCACCAAATGGACATCACCGTAATGGGCCACGGACTTCTCTCGAATGAACTTCAGCCGGATCTTCGGATTCATCGTCAGTACTCCTCGCAAGGGGTCCACCTTCATGTTCTCGTCTGTTCTTAATTCTCTATAAGTGAAAAACATCACCATCATCAGCCGGTCGACGTCCGCTGCTAGACAACGCCTCACCCACAGAGAGCCACAGCTCAAAGTCAAAAGCCACTTGTATCCGGAGAAAAATATATTATAATGTAATTTGTAAGAGGAATTGTTCTTGTTGCATTGCAGGCGAATCGGTGCGTAGGTGAGGTATCTCTTCCTCACGTAATACCATCGTGAAGCGAGAGTTCGCACAGCAAACGAGAGTTTTTATGAACTTTTATAACGGAACTTATAAACAACAGAGAGCCTTCTTTATACAGACTAGTCAGTAGACTAGTACTGCACAGGGCGTGTTATAGTACTCAAGTCGGTGCACAGACACAAGTGCACTCTCTATTCTCCTCTATTGAGAATTTCATTTGAATTGATTGAACGGCAACCCAACACGAGAGACATCTGGCGCATGATGGACATGCTTGCCAGGTTTGAACACCATCAAATTCCATTCTACGTACTGTAATTACAAATTGAGAATCACACTACTTATGCTCCAGAATGATAACTAATATGCTTACATCCTAGAGGCAGGTACGAAACCACTTACCGGAATGAGAATGGCCCAATCTCATCTAGCTTCAGTTTGCTGTCGCGGCCGTCGACGAAGGCGTCAAGGTTGGTGTAGTTAAAGACGTAAGTGTCCAGGTACATCTTGTACTGAGGCTCCCGGAGCGCCTCGTATGCTATGCGACCCTCCTTCATTTCCAACGACTAAAAGAACATGTGAACTTATTAAACTGCACTTCCTGGAGAATCACCAGAACTAGGTACCCCATGTCTGAAGTTTTCTTTCATAAACAAACTTCCGTTTTGTTGTTTTTTTTTTTGTTTGATGACTACCCTTAGCCGTTCGAATTGCCCATTACTGGAATGGGGTTGGACCCCACCACGGTTCGAACCTTGTTGTGGCGGTGGGGCCCAGTAGCCTGGGGTGAACCCATACACCTTGGGCGAACGCCAATTGAACCGAGGAGGCGGGTGATCTTTGTACCCCTCTTATAAGAAGAAGGGACAAAAGAGAAAAGGCGGCGCGCTTCCGCACGGGGCAAGAGGCGAGGATGGAGATCTCACCCCATTGCACTGTCCCAAACTTGGTGGGGTTGTCCTGTGGTGCGGGTCAATCCCAACTGTAGAGGTGTAGAAGTGGGGACAAAGGAGAAAAAAAGGCAATGAGGCGGCGCTATTGCGCACGGGACAACGTGCGAGGATAGGAACCTCACCCAATTACACTGTCCCAAAGTTGGTGGCCCCCATCTGTGGGGGTGGCGTCGGTCCTATAGGGGGCTGACTAGCCGTCGAGGCGCCCTGATGATTTGTTGTTCCGGGGCACCTCACCAAAGGTGGCACCAAAAAAAAATGGGTTGAAGGCGGATAACACATCTATGAGTGATGTCAATGAGTGTGGGTACTCACTAAAATACTCCGACTACTCGTTTGTCCTCATATGCTAAACAAAATAAAATAATGATGTACTGAATTACACGGACATTATATGTTATCACAACAACATGTTGTTATGGTAATAAAAAAACAATATACACACAGATAATGGATAAAATACATAATACACACTCAGATAATGATTAAAACAATATACACACAGATAATGGATAAAATACACAATACACACTCAGATAATGATTAAAACAATATACACACAGATAATGGATGGAATACACAACACACACTCAAATAATGAATAAAACATACTTATGGCTAGGTTTTTATTTTTTAGCTTCACATTTCGAAATGCGATTTTTTTTAATGCTATGTGAACATGTAGCATTATTTAGCTTACTCAAAGAATGTTTGAATGGGCTGATTAAAAAATCGCATGTCACGTTATAAAAAGAATTATAAATTTTTCTCATCAAAAGTACTTACTGCGTGCTGATTTCATTTAAACAATCTCCTATCTTTTTTATGGGATTGTTTTCTTTTACATTATAGCGGGCAACCTAGCTGTCGTAGCTTGTCGATGATTATCGACGCCCATAAACATCCGCATGATTATGTAAATATATAAACTGCTCAGTAAAAAATCGGTCAATATCAAGTCGGACTCGCCTATGAAGGGTTCCGTAGCAGGGGTTCAAGTTTTCGTTGAATCCTACAGTAAAATTTTCGCACGAAGTTCCTTATCGCGCGTTGCGAAGAAGGCTAGACGGAAAAAGACAGACCAAAATATGTCACGACACTATTTGCTCTCACTCCCCTCTCTCTCTCTCTCTCTCTCTCTCTCTCTCACACACACACACACACACACACACTCACACACACACACACACACACACATTTTGAAAAGTACATAATAACTAATAAAACAATGGAAAATAATAACAATAGAAAAATATATATGAGAATTCCTTCACTAACTAATCGAATGGAACTTTGTTCCAACCGGGTGTATCTTCACACCTTTCATTCATTCTTTTACAATTTTCCTCTCGGTACTTCGAAAGTTAGAGGGGGCAACACTTTTACCACTTTAGAATCAAATATCTCAGGAAGTGTTAACGTAAACAAAAACTTTCTTATAGACCTCCCTCGTGTGGAAGGAACCTTCACTTAAAGTGGCCTGTACGCCCTCGTACCTCATGCTATGTATTCTCGTATTTTTTTTTGTGTGTGGATTAATAATTTTATTTTTCAAAAACATGCATTAATATACGGATGATAAAATTGATTGAAATTTCTTGTTTACCCTCCTATGTCACAAGAGAGACAGTCAAGAAATTGATCCTATTATTTTTTTCACTTGAAGAAGTATAAATACATAATTTTAAAAAAATCTGTGATTTTGTCCTCATTATCCGAACCTAAGTTGGTCACACTTCAGACATTCTTTAGTTAGTCTCATGCGCGAAGGCTTTTCTCACGGTTATTGCTCAATCGTGTTTACATAATTTGGGTTAGTTAACATGCTAATTAATATTTTTACCTATTCTTAGGGAAAAAGCCCTGAGGCTTCAATTAAAGTGCCGTTTAGGCTATTATAAACTTATATTGCGAAAAAATTATTAATTTCGGTTTCACAGGTACTTAACATGATGAATTTATGCAATGGTTAGGAATTAAGTTTCGAATAGTTATTTTACACGTACTGCACACGGTCAGAAAAAACTCTGACGATCACCTCAACGAGTGTCTCAACACCGTCCACATAGAAGATGTGCAACCGTCAAATTATGCACTTTGTAAAAACGACTAAAAAATTATGCACTTTGTAAAAACAACTAAAAAACACATTTGTAAGGTTGACTTTTAATGAAATATGAAATGAACTATACTTTATTGTGCACGTAAATTAATAAAAAAAAACAATAACACACTTGATACATTTATGTACGCAAAGGCGGTCTTATTGCTAAATAGCAATTTCTGCCGAACAACCTTTGGACATAGGAGACAACTAAAGTTCTTCAAGGTAGGTAACACAAACTAACAGAGAGAATGATATAAGCAAAAACAAAGCAACAATGCAATTAAAGGAAAAAAGAGTTATAAAATATAAACATACATAAATACGAATACAATATACCTACTATATATGATATATAGAGATACATATATATATATATATATACATATAAATAGATATTCATACACATATATACATATAAATACATACTAATGAACAAAGATGTAGCAATAACAGTTCAGTATGAAATCGTACATCTTGTATTTTTGTAAATCAATGCTATTAGCTAATGAAGTATGATCTCGAAAAATAAAAGACCAACCAAATCGGGATAACAATAAAAACAGGGTTCACCATCATCATTATCAGCTAACTATACCGCCAGGACCACCAATCTCCTGTTACTAGGGTCCATCCCGGACCAGCTACTGCACGGAGGTCGTCCGCCCATCTGGTGAACGGTCGACCAAAACTTCCTTTTCCTAAACGCGGCATCCACTTCAAAACCTTAGTGGCCTATCTGCCATCTGATCTTCTGAGTGTGTGACCAGTCGATTGATACTTCAGCGAGCTTGTTCTTCGCGTGATATCGGATACTTTAGTTCTCTGCCTTCCTAATTTTATCTGACAAAGAAACATCCAACACAGCACGTTCAACAGCCCGCTGCGCTAGCGCAAACTTGCGTGCCAGTCCTAAATTAAGAGGCCATGTTTCGACCCCGTAGGTCATCACGGGGAGAACGCATTGGTTGAAGACTTTTGTCTTCAAGCCCAATGGTAGAGGCGACGTGATGATGTGACGAAGCTTCCGTAATGCTGCCCAACCCAACTGAATCCTTCTATCGGCTTCCTTCGCGAAGTTATATCCACATAATTGCAATAATTGCCCGAGGTAGACGTATTCGTTTACGACTCCAAGAATAGCACCTTCGACGTTGACCGGCGCAGGGGGAAGGTGATCGTTGAACAAGACCCTTATCTTGTCCAAGTTCATCCTAGGGCCGGTACGTGGGGAGCATTCATTTAGGCTGTGCAGCACTTCCTGCAAACTCTCCAAAAATCAATGAGCACGATTTATCTGGCGATGGTGTGCTGCAGAATATTTTTTGCAGAAGATTAGACACAGGGTTGACATTATGGGCGACTTAATGTGCACTAAATCGAACTAGGTAATATACCTATCCATTATAAAATTGTAGGTTTACTTCGATTTTATTTTTAATAGTGTGTGTTTATTTGTTTGTGTGTGTATGTATGTGTGTGTGTTTGCGTACCTGTGTCTCTGTGTGTGTTTGTGTGTATGTACTCGCGTCAGAAATTATGAAAAAAAAAACGAAACTTATAATAGAGAAAAGATATTTAATACTTTGAAAGTTTTATTCTAACGCATTGTGGTAACTTTTTGAAAAAGTAAAATGTTGACGACAATGGCCCACTTCTGGGTGTTGGTTGTTCGTGACGGTGTGCGCGCGCATCATAAAAAAATACTCTCATTACTTTTCCTCTACGCGTCAAAAGAAGAATAAGTTCAATAAATAGGAAATAAAAGAATATAATTAACACTAATAACTACTGGACAATAACTGCGCTCATATCCAGACAAACAGATGGTAATAAGGAAGTAACACACACATGGCCAGGGTAGAATTTGGCACAAGCAATAAATAACCGTATTTTTCATATAAAAATATACTTATTAATAATATATTATCTCGAGAATATATCTTAATAATTATAAATATAAATCGGAGTTTCATTCTTACATAAAGTATTTATTTATTTTAAAAACAGTTTTATGGAAAAATTTAAGCTGTTAATAATGTTATGATCATACGAATGTGAATTTCGTTTAATTATCTTTAAATATTAACAATATCTCTGGACTTATCACACCACTCAGCCTAGCCCTGTGCTAAGTACCGTAAGGACTTGTAATAAAGGTACAAGACAACGTAAATATTTAATTATTTTTTTTAAATACCAAATAATAATGACAACATCTGTGGTTTTATCACACCACGTTAGCCTAGCCCTGTGCTAAGTACCGTAAGGACTTGTGTTACAGGTACTAGACAACGGAAGTATATTTAATATTTCTTTGTATTTAAGAAATCTTATATATTTAATATTCTACTATAGAAATACGTATGATACATATATAAACATCAATGACCTTGGCGGGATTCGAACACGCGACCTCTGTCGTAACACGCGGACTAACCGCCACGTTAACAACTGAGCCAGCCGTCACTATAACTCAACAAGTACACCATAAAATCGATGTTTTATAATCATCTTCAACCCTATTGGTATATCCATTAGAGCTCAAGTGTAAGTCGCATGAAAATCAACACGAAATAGGAAAACGCAGACACAGTACAAGTCACGACGCTCAACTAGTATTGAGTTTTGTTATTTGAGATAACTCTCGCCTCTGTTATAGCACAATACTGCAAGAATTTCAAAACATAATTAGAATTTGATTAAACAGGACAATATACCTCCGCCATTGACAAATACTCTTCAGGTATTTAAAAAGTTTGAATATACTTTGCGGGAGATACGCGCGCAGCGTTTGTGTTGCGGTCCAAATCTTGTTGCTTGAACTACACAAATAATAGCACAGATGTTTTTACTTTTAAGGGCTTCTAAGTGCCCTTAAGCGTTCCTTCTTTTATGAAATTCTATCGGTTGCTTTTTCGTTTTAGATTTTATATATTGTGTCTATATAATACCAAAATAGAAACACCAAAATTGATAAAGCTGGCAGAGTCGTGAAAATCGATTTGTACCACACAAAAACATCTGGCATAAGAACACAGACATCTTCCATTACTGAATTGCTTTTTTTGAAGGTCTAACTAGAACCGTTGGTACATAATTTATACTGCCTTTTTTGTACAGTTAATGCTTAAAAATCTGTATCAGCTATATAGTGATTAATAACACCAATTTTCATCGTGTACGTCACGGGATTTCACGATCAGCTGCAGGCCCTGTACATCTCTTCTCATAAAGATATGGTCTGACCCGCTTTCGTCTAACTAACCTAAAGACACAAAAACCTTCGCTAGTCCGATGAACTTTAATGGCAAATGCAAAAGCGTCGCCAAAAGTAGTAGGTCCCTACGAAAAAAATACAATGAGCGCAGGACGAGCTGCGATTGTAAACCGCTGCGGTGCCTCATCTGCGAAACGCACGCGTAGTGTGTATGAGTCGTAAGTGTCTCAGTGGCTTGAACTGCGGTTTTCACACGATTATATCATAACGTTTACTTCTTATAAAACATTAACCGAAAGAACGTTCGGACCTGAACTTATGCTGTGGAAGCGAAGAGAAGCTTAACAAAGCTTCATCGAATTGCTATGATTGCACGTTGGGCGAGAGACTAGGTTTGGTGTCCGTCCTCCCACTCGTCCGCAGAAGTGAGAGACGCGTCACGATATGAGAATGCTTATAATAGCTAATTTAACTATTACTATCATGGCCAGTGTGACTGAGGGGTCCCTCATCCCTTGAATTTCACGGCGAGGGCAGCTCGCGCACGTTTAAAGGTTAAAATGACACTCGCGAGGTTAAAATGACCTCGGCCACGTGGATGACTGGCTCCTGGAAAGGATGAGGAGAATATCATGATAATTATTTTTGTGTTTACTTTACTAATTAGATAGATCAAGAGTTTCCGTTTTTACACAGCTATTTATGGCTGTCAGTTGGATTTGAATAATTATTTTGAATCCAATTCCTGACGAGCGGTGACATTTAAAAAACACTATGCCTTGGCATAATGACGCACGTCGGAAAAATGTCAATAATTGCCTGTGTACATGTTTTTATTTATTATGTTTCATGTTTCTTTTTTTTTGGTGTGCAATAAAGTTTTTTATTATTATTATTTTTATATATATCGATAAGAGCAAACAGTTAGCTCGGCTTAATTCCTGGCGAGAACGGGTTCAGTAAAGCGGGTTAAACGGGGAGGTCGAAATGCTCCAAAACCACAGGTCGGATTTCACCAGAAAGAACCATAAAGTGTAACTTATTAGAGCATCGTAACCAAATGCAAAAAAACCGCACACGCATTTTCGCTATGTTCGTATGTCCGTCCATCAGTCCGTCCGTATATCACAGCCGTAACTTTTTAAGGGTAGCACTATATACGTGTAACTGAGGGATGATTTTGTTTGAGAGTGCAGTTGTGTGGGGTGTCGTTGAATAGGTCTTTTTAAATGACGTGGAGGTTTCTAAAAAGTATGTGTGATTGTATTAATACTTTGTGAAATAGTAGCTTTTATAGTGATAAAAAGTGTGCGTGTGTGTGTGCGCGCGTGTGTCTAACTTTTGAACTACAAAAAATTATAGCGGAAATAGGTTTGAATAAAGTCGAACTGGTAGTTTAAAGGTATGCTTTTATTTTCTGGTACGGAACCCTGCATAGGCGAGCGTTTTTTCTTAGCCCCCCCAGCCCACACGATAACGCAAGGCCAACATCTGCTACCACGCGTGAGCTGCCCGTTCGTCAGTGAGGGGAACTTAAATAACTATCGCGATGCATCATTCCCATCTGCGGAAAAGGACGGCCTGTCCCCCTAACGACCACAATCTCACCTAGACCGTCGCGCGGCGTGTCTTATAATAACCGATGAAGCTGGGCACTTTCGTCAGCATAGAGAAGTAAAAAACAAAGTTATCTTTATACTGTTAGCCTTTACATTAATTTCACACAGGCGTACCCGCATGGATCAGCTGGTTAGTTTATATTTTAACAAATTTTATGTACTATTTTTCTAGTAAGATTTACAGTCATGCTGTAATGCAGCTGAATTTGGTTGGCACGACCGGGGAGGTGCCTCTCGCTCATATGCTGCCGCCGTAACAACGTAGCGCATAAACGTAGCTAATGTACATTTTACACCAGAACAGGTACGCGTGTGTTGCATTTCACCACTTTTGTGTAATTATTAATGCTTATATTTCTGTTCGCTCATTAAATTGTGCAACATTTCTTTAGTTCAGTCCAGACGAAGTTGGGATTGATGTAAACTACATGGGAACTATCTACCAATAAGTACATTACAGTGGAACTGTGCTGGCACGACCGGTCCGGGTCACATACCGCTGTAAACTGGAGCTATGCTGTCGCGATTCCGTGCGGGGTTTGTGAGCAGCCATTTGGAGGCATGCAGTGACGGAGGACAAAAAATTCTTTGTAGTCCAGATATCAATAGGCATCAGTAATCACAAAATTCCAATTTTCGTTTGCCCCCTCTTAACTATAAAAAAACATACTCACGTTCCAAAAACATAACTCTCCTGACGCAATGGGGTCAAAATATCAACGGATATTTAACATTGCAGCACAGATTAGACTATGATTTGAGTTGCGTCACAATTTAGGTTTTGAGACATTTTATAGTTATTACACATTTATCATAGGCGCGCCTAGAAATTTCCGGTGATTAAAACGAGCAGGCTTTATGGCTATAAAATAACAGTGTTGCAAAAACCGGCCGACTAATGGAGTGAATGAAGTGATTCCAGCCTAAAACGAAAATGATGGCCAGAGGTTCCGATCAAATACTATAAAAAACTATGTCACTCGTGTTCAACACTACACTCCAGTTCTCGAATGGGATTGGCAGAGGTGATAATTATTCTATTATTACTAATGATAATAATAATAATAATAATAGTAGTTTACAATGTCCCACTGCTGGGAAAGGACTGGCAAATGCCCCTATACTCTCTTTACACTCCTCTCTGTTAATTCCAGTATAAGGTCTCGATTCCAACAATACTTTAACTTTAACAGAAGAATAAATAAAGAGTTCGGAGAACAAATAGTTACGACTACTTATAATTAGTTAGATTACATAAATGTTTCTTGTGTATCTAGAATATTTGTGTAATTAATATAACACGATTATTTTAAATTGTGTTTAATTGTTCAGAAAGAATCGGTGTTTTATTACACAACTATATTTTTACAACAATTTGGTGAACTACTCGTATTATATTGATAGAAATTTCTACGATTGGGGGGAAGAGGTATGTTATGTAATAGGTGGAAAATTTAATCGGAGTAGACTTACATAATTTAATCTTTATCCTTTGATAATAAATTGATTAAATTTTAACCGCACTATGGATGACTTTTTTTAATCAATCAGGTAATAACGAATTACCAGATTTTGATGAAACTTGGCAATGTTCTAGCTTCGGTATCAGAATGAGACACATTGTCTATCGAAATAACAACTTTAATGCGAGGTTTTTCGAGTCGAGGGAATTATATGACATAAGCTATAGCGGAATAGTAGATGCTTCATGTGCATTCCTGGTTTAGCTCGACTGCATATGTATGTATGTGAGGTATGTATGCATGTATGTATGTATGTATGTATGAATGTATGAATGTATGAATGTTTGTATGTATGTATGTATGTATACATGTATGTATGTTTGTATGTGTGTACAATAGGTCTAGATTTCTATGTTCCCTCCTGCAGCCTGAACGGCTTGACGGGCGGAACAGATTCACGTGTGGGGTGACGTTAGTTTCGCCTTTGCAGCCCGAGTGCCAAGAGCTACTTTTAAAAAAAGTAGTAGATGTAGGGCGGAAATTCGTGAAGTTCAAATTCTTTATGTAAGTATCACATCAAATTAGGTATCAAAATAAATTTTAAATAAAGATTCCTTATAAGAGAACTTACAGTATTAGCTTAACGGAAACTTAAACTAACTTAAAAAATTGTAACTAAAGATGAAAGAAATAACTGGTCACTACAAAGAAAAAGAAACAAGGTTTCCACAGTCGGTACACTTTCCCGCAGTGCAAACATAAATTTCTCTCAGTTTAAGAATATTTTGTTCAAACCAATTTTCGTTAAAATTTCTGATTGAATTCTATAGTCCACATTTTTTTTAAATTTCACTCCCGGCAGTTCAAAAGTTAGTAGGGGGCGTACTTTTTATCACTTTCGAAACAAATAATTAACATAAACAAAAACATTATTGATGATTATAAGCTATAGGAGGTCATTTAAAAAGACCTATTCAACCATACGATACATAACCAACAATGTAAGAAGCGCTTACGCAGGGAGATTTTGTAACGGTTCATGAAGTACGCCTACCATAAATTTCAAACATGGAGTACCATAAACTCCGAGTAGAACGTCAGTGACATACGGACGGACGGACGTAGGGACAACGGACAGTCATCACGAAGCTATAGGGGTATTATTTTTTGCCATCCAGCTACGGAAACCTGAAAAGATGATAAACTATTCTAAACTGTAATAATTTATACAACACTGTAACTTTTTTTGTAGCTACATATAATGAATAATTATAATAAAAATAAATAATTATATTAATTATAGTAGTTCTGTTGATAAATTATGAAACCCCCTGATAATACAATGTTTTCATAGAATATTTTAGTTTTATTGCAATGGTGCTCGAAGACAATTAAATCGTTGCAATGAACTATTATTGACTCGATCGAAAGGATCGCTCCGCGTTTTCTAAGCACCACGTAGCCATTACACCAGTCACAGATGATACCTGCATTATTCTGACCATTTATTTAATATAAAATGACGAGTATGTACAATACATAGGTAGCTGTACACGAGACTTGTCTTGCCCTCCTTGCGATCAGCGAGGAACCGTAATCATTTACATCATCACGACGTGAAGTGTCTATGCCACCCTATTCTTCCATTAATATATGATTTAGGTACACATTTTTTTATAGTATAGGGGGACAAACGAGCAATCGGAGCCTCTCAACGACTACCAACGCCGATGAAAATCAGCATAATTATGCCGATGCGTTGCCTTCCTTTACACCCACCCCCCAATGGGCCACCGGCTACTCACAAGCCACACGAAACGCGACACCGTATGTGTCACTTTACGGCGGTATCAAGTGAGCGAGAGTTACCTCCCCGGTCGTACCGGCCCAAATCCGTTGCATAGGGGGATGTGTCATACACCATGCCTGGCACTACCTCTCCTATGCAGCATGGCACCTCTCACTACAAACATAAATATATTGTAGAAATAGGAATAGGAATACATCATTGGTTATATGAAGAAAATGTATTATAAATGCGACAATTTGTCTGTTATTCTTCCACGCAATTTCAAATTTGGCACAAGTTGGATCACAATATCGAGTGAGTGAGATACGTAACAACACATATAGAAATATGTTTAATCCTAAAAGGACTAATGATTCTATACGTCCTCTTTGACGAAAGGCTGGCTCAGTTGGTAACGTGCCGGTTATTCAGTACTCCACGTGTTACCACAGGCGTCGTGAGTTCAAATCCCTCCTAGGTCATGGGTGTTTGACATATATTTTATATGCATTTATACAAAAGGATCTTAAATATGTAATATTATAACATTTATTAAAATTATAAAAGAATTGAATTAAATATATTTCCTTTGTCTAGTACCTGTAACACAAGCTCTTATGGTACTTAGTACAGGGCTAGGCTAACGTGGTGTGATAAGTCCACATATATTTTTATTATTAACATATTACAATTATCATTAATAACACAAGGGATAGAATTAAATCCCTTGTTATAGATTTTACTTTGGGCAACCCATAATTTAGTAGGCTTCAATAATTTAATGCTAGAAGCATTCTAATACTTAGTAGTCCTAACAGTGTTACACACAGCATTATAATTAATATAAAAGATTGTACGTGTGAACGATGACTACACAAGCTGGAAGAAACCAAGTCGCTGTATCTATTACTTAACTTTGGTGTTAATTAATGCTAGCGATCGCTCGACGATCGAAATTCCAGTCAATTATATTAATAAATATTAAAAAAAGAAAGAATCAAAGATGGGGAAAATTTTTCGAGTATTAATATATAGATTATAACATTTTTCTCTAGCAGCCAAAACCACGTGTTTTGACTTTTAACGTGTGCTTAATATGTAGAAACCAACGGAAACACATACAAAGATTCTACGCCGTAGAGTTCGTTGACATATTGCAGCGATGTGTGAAATACATGTCCTCGGTTGAGCTTGAGCAATGGGATAGGAAGGCGTACATCTCGAGATTAAACCTAGCTGTGCCCCGCGGCTTCACGGTTCATTTTTAGGCTTCCACAGCCAAAAGGTATAGTCTTATGTGTTTGAAATTTGAGATATACTGGGAATACAGGTAACTTACACAGGAAGCTGATGTGAACGTTTGGTTCATGGAGAAGAGTATGACCGGAGGGCCGTCTCTCCCTTCGCCTACTCGCGTGAAATACTTGCGTGCGGTAACCTCCGAATACCTAATCGGTACGGCGGTATTATTTGAACTATGCAAATCGCTGTTCCTATTGGGATTAGTCCCTACACTGAAAGTGTTGTTCGATCCGTTCGTGGTCGACCATATGTGTTGTTGTCTGTCTTGAAATGTATCTGGGAATAAATGCTTCTGTACTACACGACAAAATAATTGCTTTGGAGTTGATTGAAACAGTTAAAATCAAAGTAAAAACAGGCGTCCTCATCGCTTTAAAGCGAAATCTTCCAGGCAACCATCATATGAAATGTATTACTTGGAGCTAGGGGCGTATGCAACAATCATTTTCTAATTAGAATATACTTAATTGTACATAATTACACACATAAATAAATACATATATACGTATACGTACATATACACAATGAATATACATAACCTAATAACATTGTACTTACATAGTTCATGATCATAGCTATCGGGTCTAGCACCAAGAGCGTGATTGATATTATGACCAGCAGCGAGCCGTACAACACTCGAACCAGGGAATCTGCAACAACAATATTTTGTCAACTCTCTCTCTTTCGCTTATTGCTTGACTGTCCTATGCTGACGGAAGTGTCCAGTGCAGATTCGTCGGTGACTAAAAGACACGTCCGGCGATGGTCCTAGTGAGATTGTAGTCGAGGGACAGACCCTTGCCGCAGATGAGAAAGATGCATCCCGATAGTTATTTAAGGTTAGCTACACTAACTATTATTACCTTGGCCGAGGGACTCGGGTCACCTCGCCCCGCCTCTAACTAGGAAAGCAGCTTATTTCTTTCATAGACGACCAGTTCTGTTTACACCATCCAGATTACACAGAACAGTAAACGGTAGAAGGACAACACCCTGACCATCATCATCATCATCAGCTGGCCATGGGCCTCCCACATAAGGTCACGGTCACGAGCCACTTGCATCCAGGGGCTTATCGCCACCTTAACCAAGTCGTCAGTCCACCGCGTAGGAGGCTGTTCGGCACCCCATCTTCCGGTGCGGGGTCTTCCTTCCCCAACGCTTCTCGATGCTGTGGCATGGCCATTGCCACTACAATTTGCCGATTCTCTTAGCTATGTTAGTTACCCTGGCTCTCTTGCGAGTTTCCGAATTTCGGACCACATTTCGCAGAGAAATACCAAGCATAGTTCCATGGCACGCTGCGCGACTCTGAGGTTGTTTAAGAAGCCCACATTTTACGGCCAAATCTCGATTCCATATGTCAGCACCGGTAATGCACGCTATACGCTTGTACTTTGTGTATTATGAGGGTTCCGTGAGTAAATTTGTGTTACGTAACCACAGGGAGGAGAAGTGTAATTATGTATTGTGCAAGCGGTGTAAAGGTCGACTCAGTGCTCTTGAACTCTGAGCACGATCATGAACCCAGCGGATGTAAAAGTGTTTTAATGCGAAGTGTGACCCGTAACTCCGCTCATGTGCGCAGTAACAGATACATATCGACTGCCCGGTGCTCTTGTGTAAATGTACAACCGCAAATCGTGAGGAATGGGGTCCAATGGGACCAAACAGTTGAGATTTCTGAATTCTGAATACCAGCCCTTAACGCGTTCTCCGATTGTTTCTGCGCACACAATTGTGCACTTTAATTACCTGCGCGCCGGCAGACGAGCCATCGTCGGCTAGTAGATTTTTACATCATATTTTTTTTCTGCTCCGTAGCCAAATCGCAAAAAACGGAGTTCTTATGGTTTCGTAATTTCCGTTTGTCTCTCCCTCCGTAGGTCACGTTCGTTTCCCCACCATGGTTCAAGCCTTGTCGTGGCGGTGGGGCTCAGTAGCCTGGGGTGATCCGAGACACCTCGGGCGAAGCCAATTGAACCGAGGAGGTGAATGCCCTTTGTACCCCTCTTATAAGAAGTGGGGACAAAGGAGAAAAAAGCAATGAGGCGGCGCTATTGCGCACGGGACAAAGTGCGAGGATAGGAACCTCACCCAATTTCACTGTCCCAAAGATGGTGGCCCCCATCTGTGGGGGTGGCGTCGGTCCCTTAGGGGGCTGACTAGCCGTCGAGTTGCCCTGAAAATTTGCTGTTCCGGGGCACTTCACCAAAATCGGCACTGATGGCACTCGCGGTGGTTTTTGTGGGTATACGGCACTATAAGGTGACGCGAGCCCCACACACCACTGGACCCCACTCAGGGCAAGCGAAGGCGCGTAAATGCGTTTCCCCGCGTCAACAAAAAGACGTCTTATCTGTCATTCTGGGCACTTGGGCTGACTGTGTGTTTGAAACTTGGAAAGGAGATGTATTTATGAACCGCTGCATGGTGTAGTATGATTTTGAAAAAAAAATATTTGAGGGAGCACTTCATTCATGTCACTGAGGGATAAAATTGAAGCCCTTGTAACAGTGTATATAATAACACTCCATCTTCGGACATCGCGACAGAACTCTGAGCTCCACGCCCATCACCTTGATGTCCGTAAATCCACAACAGTGCGGTTAAGATGCCACTTCTTACCGCGCACAACTGTGCTGTGGAACCAGCTGCCTCCCTCGGTATTTCCGGTCCGATACGGCTTAGAGGTCTTCAAGAAAAAGGCATACCTATTCCTTAAAGGCCGGCAACGCGTCTGTAAGACGCGTAGTCTTACTAGATGTCAATGGACGTGGGTGGTCACTACCTGCTCGTTTGTCCCCTATCTCATAAAAAAATTAATTTTGTTTAAGAAGGCACAGTGTGAGGTGTTATTCGATAGGTCTCAGTGGTACGGAGGGTACTAAAAGTGTGCGTTCCCCCACCCACTCCACCTTGTGAAGTATCAAGAGGAAAATTGTAAAAAAAAGGGGATATAGAATTCAATGAAAACTTCAAATGAAAATTGCTATGAACAATAACAATAGGGTAGTTGAAGAGTAGTATGATTTTTCTTCCCTTTACCCTTCATG
>JAFELO010000079.1:578781-600456 GCA_017140195.1 Eumaeus atala
TACGAAACTATTACGTGGGCAAGAGCCCATGCTGGACGAATTCCGCTGCAATGCTGCATTAGTCATTAACAAAATAGAAAGTACGCCACACAGTTATGTGTATGTCTAGGTCATGGACCATCCGCATCCCAGATAGCGGCCTCTCTAACAGTTGTGCGCGATTGGGCAACAGAGTTACGAGGATTGATATTTTTACGCGAATGTCAGTCGTAAATTAAACTAACGTAACATTTACAATAATAGTAAACGGTTTTTGCGTCATCGGTGACACACGTAGAAGGATCTAATATCTGAACCAGCACCACCCCGTGGTCTCACCCTCGTAACTCCGGTCCTATTAGACGTAGCCTCATTGTATATATTCCATAGCTTCGATAAATGGGCTAATCAAAAAAAAAATTAAATTCGGACCAGTAGTTCTTGCGATTAGCACGTTCAAACGAAGAAATAAAACAAATTGTTCATATTTATGTTATCAAGTATTGATTGGTATAAATAAGTTGTCCTGAATTTGAAAATACTGTGTATTGGGTTAGCGGAGTATTATCTAAAGTGAACTTGTGCAGTTATGACGTAAATTATGCTACGTAGAGTGTATGAAACTAAAAATCACTTATATCAGATTTACTTTATATCACATCATTAAGGGGTTAATTTCAAACGGCATAATGCAATTTTAGTTAATTTTTTTATACAGCAGTGGACCGATAAGAGCTGATAATGATGATATCATATCTAGCGCTCCGCCCCGATTTCGCCCGTGAATAACAAATGACAATTTTTGCAACTTAAACCTGCTTCAGGAATCAATCTATTCAAGGGTAAACACCGCATGAAAATCCGTTTGAAAGAATTTGAGAAAGTATCACACGCGTACAGCTTTTAGGGACTTTATTTTATATATAATTAAAAAAATAGGCAGATGTTGGATGTATGATATCCGTCTCCTGCTAAGATCTGTGCTGAAAGCCAACCGAAACGTCGTGATATTAAAATATCAGCAACCTTAATTTTAAAAAAGCACTAATATTTCCAATGAGATTTTAATACATACTTTTTTCATCTATAATGCTGCCTATAAAACAATTTATTTCATACCGCTACAAGCCTATCCTTTAGTGATAGCTTTTATTGTGTGCTATATTCGTTGATATTTTTATCATTTTTCTCCAGTAATTCATCTTAAATATATAGATTATAATTTCATAATTTCATTTCATTTAAATTTTTTTTTTATTTTTTATTTGTTTATTTCTTAATCGGTTACAGAAGTGTTACAACCTAATTAACCTAGCCAAACGTTAACATTTGAGGGCGAGTTAATTCTACCACGTTACACGAATGAAACCAAGAAGCGCGAGCGAGCGAGCTAGTCAAGCAGAAAGAGCCGTTTGAACACTATCCACGCCCACATACATCTTAACATTCCTCCACAGTAGTACCGGATCTATTCGTGTGCAATACACGGCACTATTTATATTTCCTACCTTTCAAAATAGGTGTTATTTTGAAAAGTAGGAAATATAAAATCACTGACCTTCACGCGAAACGCTCTCACAGCCAAGACATTAGTGTTAACGATATATTTCTAATTGAATTTCGTTCGTAATGTTACATTGTGTCAACTACACAAAGGGTACGGCACTGGAAGTTCGCACGGCGTTTATAAAACTACGTTAGGAAAGTTCATATTTGCAACATTGTCAAATGTTGCAAATAAACTAAGTTAAGTTGCGGATTTGGCTCCACTTGGTCTCAAGACATGCTCACCATATATTGAGACTTGGCCTGAGATTTAAGGACTTATGGACTTTTCTCAGGATAGCGGTCTGTAAGCAATCTCAGAATTTTCAATAAAATACACCATGTAGCTGAAACGAGATGTGCAGCAAAAAAGACAAAAAAATGACGTGTTTACAAAAAAACTTTAACTACCAGAAAATCTCAGGATTTTTCTATAAAAAGTGCACCTTTTCCGGACTTCATATTTTTACTTCTGACCTCTAGGTCCACTCGATCCTAGACCAGGTTAGCAGAGAAGTCCAGTTACGGGATTGTAAGTTTATAGTACAGGAGATGAAACGAGAAATCGAACCCTTTAACAAATACCGACGCCCATAGACATCCGCATTATTATTGATATTGCAGACGTGTTGCTCTCCATCCCCACCCCTTCCCCGAGCGCTAAATCTCCTCGACCTCCTGCTTTTTAGTACCCCCTCCCATATGAGGATTACAAAGAACAGCCCACTCGCTGCAAACGGTTTCGCTCAAGGTGTCTGGGCTCACCCCAAGCTACTGAGCCCCACCGCCACGCCCAAGGCTCGAGCTACGGTGGGAGGGCTAAGGCTAAGTGTTACCTAGTAGTGCTTGTAAGCAGTAAGTTCGACGTCCTGAGATTAATGGGGCCGTTGCTAAACCATTTGTTCGATTAATATCGATGAACGCTACGTGGCAATTAGTAAACGCAACTCCCGGGGCCCGGCGACTAAATGTCAACGCTAACAGCTAAAGGAAAATGAATGACATTCTGCGGACTTCACACTCGCGCCCGCACGCTCGTGGATGGGCTCGCGTCATCACGGCTTGCGACTGCAGTGGAATCGAATTTTGGTCCGCAAAGGAGCTTCGCCTATCCTTTCTTTAACCGACACCAGAAAAAGTGACGGGAAAAGAGTTCGATACGTATGTGATATTATGGGCATTGCAATTTATTCTCATCTGACAACCTTTTTTCTTATGGTATAGGGGGACAAACGAGAAATCGTAGCTTGTACGACTCTCCTTTTCACCTCATATATATATATATATATATATATATATATATATATAATTTGGTTGAACCACCCTTATCACGGGTATGAAAAATATATAGTAGCCGTTTCTCCCGACCTACTACTGAATATGCATGTAAAATTTGGTAATAATCGGTACAGCCGTTTCGGAGGAGTAGCGTAACTAACATCGTGACACGAGACTACGAGTATTATATATAAGATATGTTTCACCCGAAGTGAAGTTTATAATATAGAATTTTTCCACGTTACGCGTGTGACTCTGCGGGTCGCTGCCCACTGTTACATGCAGCAGTCAACTTACGCCTTTTCTGTGAAGCGAAGTGTTGTATCTTCCTCACCGACATACGCCCCTTACCGGGAGCGTTGGCGATCCTCTTGTTAGCTCCAAACAACATTGTGATATCTGAAGCAACATATTTAACATATTCATTATTAAATCCAGCAATAATAAAGGAGTACATACATAAATACCTAGTTTATTTCATGGTATTGGGGGACAAACAAGTAATCAGAGCCAATTTGGTGACATGTGGCGACATTTAATATTTGCATAATCAGATGTATAGGGTGAAGAACATTTATCCTGCAATGGGCTCCCGGCGACTCATAAGCCGCACGAAACGCGACAGTATAGTTCTCACTTTGCTTCAGTAACATGAGCGTGGGTGGTACCTCCCCGGAGCCTGCCCAATTCACGTGCAACGTAGCATGACACTGCCTCCTACAAAAATCTAAATCTTTATCATTAATTTACATTTAACCCTTTAGACAACAGGCTGGCTCAGTTGATAACGTGACAGTGAGTCCGTGTGTTTCGCCGGATGTCGCGGGTTCGAAGTCTAGGCGGGCTCTTGCGTGTTTACATATGCGTTATATGCATTTCAATCATAGAATTCTTAACTATTACAATAAAACTACTTTTACGGATTTTATCGCGGCTTATAAAAATATTTATGTAGCCCGACGTTTGAGAAGCTTTACAGCAATGGTTAAACCGCGATAAAATCCGAAAAATAGTTTTATTGTAATGACTAACATTCGCGTAGACTTAAGTCTAAGAATTGTCTATGTAAAATTCCTTAAATTTGTAAAAACATATTATATTAAATATATATTCGTTGTCTAGTACCTGTATCACAAGTACCTACGATCTTAGTACAGAGCACGGCTAACGCGGCAAGTTCACATAAATTATCATATTATTTTTAGCTGCAGCCAATTGTTAGAACTTTCAAACCGATGGCGCGAACAAAGCGCCAAATTTTATAATGATTGTTAATGTCTATATCTATGAGGTAAAAACTTGCTAGTATATTCCTCACATATCATGTTTTTTAAGAATATAAATGACTCAATTAAATGCCATAGCAGTTGGACGGAAATTTGTAGGCACAAAACTTATATATTAGGTCTAACTTACAGACTTATTTAGGTCGATGCGTTACGTAAGAATGGCATAAGGAGGGCTGTGTGACCATCCTAAGAGATGGACTCTAGGTTAGGAGTATTACGTGTATGATAGTAAGCTATAGCACATCACTGAGGTAAACACCCAATGTGTCCTCAGCTCATGGCCTTCGGGGCCGCACTGGATATTGTGTGTAGACATCAGCTGTAATAGCCGTCATCACAATACAAACTATGTAAATATCTTGAAATATATGCAAAAAAACATATTTAAATCGTTTACATATATTTCATAAACATGTTGCAAAAAAAAATTTAATGAGTCTTATGCCCAGCAGTGGACCGATAAGGGCTGATAATGATGATGATGGTGATACGTTTTTTTAATTTAATGTCACTCACTCAAAGAAGGCCTTATCCTATCTACAGTGATGCATACTCGTATGAGGACTATACGCATGGTATTTTAAACACCCATAGACATTGTTCTATTTCAGCAATAAACGTGTCTCTTCGCCAGACTAGTGCTCGTAGCAATCCGAAGAGGCTGTATTCTCTTCGTTTCCACAGCATAAGTTCAGGTCCGAAAAAAAAAGTAATAAACGTGCAATTTTTACCATCAGGAATAATTTAAAAAATAATTAAAAGTAGAAAAACCCACCTGCTAACTGAAAAGTAAAAAACAAGGCTTCTACAGCCGGATCCCATTATTTATCAAGAAGATTTTTTGCTAATATATTTAAAGTGTCCCTTTCAGGTCAGTGTCCCGCCAAGTCGAGCAAAAAAGCTGTACAGCCGTAGCATACCTTGCTCTGTTCTCGAACCCATTCGGGCTTTTTTTGACCCTATCTAACTTTGTTGTAGATGAAACCAGAATCCTGATTTTTCAAGATGCAGACATTATTTGTATACTTTAAATTTCATTAAATTTGATCGTGTAGTTTAAGAGTTATAACGAGTTAAATTTCAGATGCGACGAACTGTAGAGGCGGGGCATTAGCGCCGCCAACAGTAATAGGTCCTTCAGGAAAAAATAAAAGAAAAGGAGTCAAATTTTCATTCAGTTTGTCATTCTCTCACTGATTAGCGGATCATCATAAGTTGTAGGCGCTTCTAGCAGGCACAGAGGCTTCAAATTCGAAATACAATTTGTGTTTAGTGTTTAAATAAAGGGAAAACCTAAAAAGAAATTACAATTTCGGTCCAGTTTTCTATATACACCAACTGCATCCGTATCTTTTTTAAAAATTATATTTGCAGTAATTAGTGTCCCTGTATTAGTAAATTATATTATAATGGAATAAAGGGGTAGAGATATTGAAGGTAAGTAAGGCAAGAGGTAGTAACATTGAGTCGGCACGACCGACGAGGTACCTCTTTCTTTTTTTCTTTTTTTTTCTGAGAGCCCAACTACTGGTTAGCGGCACCATTGCACCCGCCTCTAGTTCATCGGACTAGCGAAGACTTGTGTGTTCTAGATTAGGGAGACGATAGGGGGACAGACCCCATTATTTTCCCGCAGGTGAGCAGAGATGTAACGAGTTGTTTGTGGGTGTATCCTATAGTGATTATTTTTGGGACCGAAAAGGGGGACACGGTCCCCCTCCCCACGCTTATGGGATGGCGCGCGCACGATGCCGTTTATGATGCGGTGACGTGGGCACCTCTTGTTCACAGATATCGCCATAAAATGTCAGTTACAGACAACTGAGTTTCCAGGACATAACCTGGAGGGTAACTTGTCTGCAGCTCAAGATTATAATGCTGACATTGTGATGTATTTTTCGAAGCCCTTGTTTAACTTTACTTGTATATATGTTTGTAAGTGGAGTTGTGCTTCTCTGTCCATATGAGAAAAGGAATTCTGTCGTCGAGTCAGGTGTGGAAACACTGATTATTTTCCAAGGCATTCTACAATTATTCTTAAGACTTATATTGATAATAATGTTGCAAGAAGTAGTGCCATGTTGCATTGCAGAAGAAAAGGGCCGACCGGGGAGGTACCTCTCGCTTACATGATACTAATGTGACATCTTCGGTGTTAGGTTTCGTGCGATTTGTGAGTAGCCGGTGGCCCATTGGAGAGGGAAGCGGCATGGTAATTATGCTGATGTTCAAGGGCGTGGGTAGTCACAAAAAAGCTCCGATTTATCGTTTGTTCCCTTGTACTTTTGTACTATAAAAACAGCAAAACACAAGTCAAACGTAACGGTGTTGTTTATCAGTTTGCTGTGGCCAATTAAAGGGGCGGATGAAAGGAGAGCAATACGTCTGTATAATAAACATGCGGATGTTTATGGACGTCTACTGCGTTTGCCCCCTATAAAAGATTTACGAATATTTTGCACATGTCCTCGCCATTTAAATCAATACCGATATGTGCCAAGCTTTATGTATGTGTTATGAAATCGTCGTTCATAGGTAATGTGTCCTCAGTCCCAGACCGAGATTGCCAAGCCAGACGATTAGTCATAGGCTTGCAAACAGGATGCCGGCCTACGTGTGATGCTGGCTACATCCTGAATTATGACCTGACACCGATTAAAAGTAATAAATCCGGTTTTGTGTAAGATCCCTTTGGCAAATCGGTATAGACCTTCTCACACTACATTCATATAAAATGAAAGTGACTTTTTTAATGTAGAAAGGGGACAAAAGGGGTATCGTTCCCTGTCAGACAGATGCCCTGCACTTATTTACTCGTTCACTCCGCCACAAGCCGCACGAAACGTGGCAGCTTGCACCTTACGGCGGTACCGTGCGGGAGGTGCCATAATTGTGCCGGCCGAATTCGGCTGCAACGCAACACTACCTCTTACTAAAATGGAATAAAAATATTGTTTTTAAAAACTAAGAAACCGCCCCGACTTTGTTGTCCTTAATTTTTAGAATAATTAAATATAACATAGTCTTAGTTTTATAGGTGAAAAATTTTTCAAAACTGGTTAAATATTTTTGAGTTGTTACAGAAACTTGGACCTCAACTACTATTGGAGCCAATGGAGAGACCACTTCGAATAAGCTTTCTATATTTTAAATTGTTTTATATTTGTGTATTACTCTAACGAAATCTAAAAGTAATAAATGTTATCTGCAATTAAGATAATATTTTTTCTTTGTTACGATATTTATGGCAAAACTAGGTACATCATCTGTGAAATGTCTGTTGAAATGTCGACTCTAGCTAGAACGGTCTTGAGATACGGCCTGAACAGATGGACGGACAGACGGACAACGGAGAATAATTCAGTTTCAGAGTCCAGTTTTCACTCGACTGTTTCACAAGGAGGGTAACGTTGTTCAAGAGTTTGTATATATGTGTGTGTAGATTTCTATTTCCGAACGGGTTAGCAGATTTGATGTTAGATTCCTTGCGATGACAAGAGTGCCTAGAGGGAGATAAAAAAAGTACATCATGGCAGATTTTGGGCTCAAATTTATGAAGTATTTTTCTTACGTGAGGTTAGAAAAACTGAAAAGTGAAGCATCACAATATACAGCTTTAAATGACGATTCCAAAAATATTTTATGCAGTTATATGTTAACTCGTAGTATTTATTAAACCGATATAGTCCCGATTACCCACAAAAACCACTACAAGAGCCATCAGTGCCACCTTTGGTGAGGTGCCCCGGAACAACAAACCATCAGGGCGCCTCGACGGCTGGAAACCCCCTAAGGGACCGACACCACCTCCACAGATGGGTTTGTCCCGCACCACAGGACAACCCCACCGACGTTGGGACAGTGCAATGGGGTGAGGTTCCCATCCTCGCCCCTTGCCCCGTGCGCAAAAGCGGTCCTTCCTTCTCGGTTCTCTTCTCGGTTCAATTATTTTTTTAATTTATTTATTTCAATTTTACAAGTCTCAGTACTTACAGCTAAACCAAGATGTACATAGAACTAATTTTAAATAATAATATCTTTTTTGTTCTTATTATCATTCGAACACGGAACCCCAAGAAACTAAATGTTACTTTTTAGCCTATGACGTCAATGTCGAATATTTTGTTTAAATGATAAACGATTGCCGTGGGACTCGTCGCTAATAGTACATAAATACGGCAAATATCTATGTTAAAATACCAAAGTTAAATCATTTTAACACACGCATATTTCACACGTAACTACAACTTGGACACATTTTGTCGCTGCGACGTGATGTGTTTGTGGTACGTGTGAATTGATCCTAAATGGGCAACCGGACTTCGTCAATGTTAATATGAATATAAACAAAAATAGTAAGAGCTCACAATCTCATTGCAGTCGAAACGGGCAGGACCGAGGAGCTTTCGCTCCAAATGCCGCTGTAAACTGATCGTTATGCCATCGCTTTTCGTGCGGTTCTCAGTAGCCGCTACCCCTTGTGAGAGTGAGGTAAAGGATTGCCACACATGTGGTTTGTAATGGGCGTGGGTAGTCATGCAAT
Organism: Eumaeus atala; assembly: GCA_017140195.1. Taxonomy (NCBI): domain Eukaryota; kingdom Metazoa; phylum Arthropoda; class Insecta; order Lepidoptera; family Lycaenidae; genus Eumaeus; species Eumaeus atala. The sequence continues at coordinate 587,416 of JAFELO010000079.1, forward strand.
GATTCCAATTGTTCGTTTGTCCCCTATGCTATGAATAAAAGAAACACATGCACGATCCCTCTCCCTTTCTTTCGAATGTACGGTGTTTAAATGAACCCGGTCTAAAAATAAATCAAAAGAACTTCGTAACACTGCTAATTGGTTTGGGTTGCCTCGCCGTAGAGGTCACGTGATCGGAGCCACGGTCGTGACGTCACACCCACGTAGTGTTCTTCGCGTCATTTGCGTCATACATGTGCTATAAGTGACACACACAAGACGCAAGACGTTTCAACAGTTTCACTGTTTGATGACTACCGAAGACTGTGGTCTGTTCTCGTCGTGACGTATTGTATGTCGCATTCTTTCCCACCTCCCCTCCAATGGCCCACCGGATACTCTTTATTTTTATGCATAAATGTCCAAATTTTTTTCCTCCGCCCCACCAATGGGCCACGGGGATCTCGTAAACCCCATGAAAAGCAACAGCACAACTGTCGCTCTTTAGCGGTGTGTTTTGTGTGAGCTACTTCTACAGGTACTGTTTCTGCCGTTTTATGATGTGCGTGGATAAATTTCATTCATAGAATTCCATACCTCAATATACAATTCTAGATTAATTTTGTATACAATGCGGACCCCTGATGTCCTAGGTTTATTGCTGGGCCATTTAAATTCAATAAATGTACCATTTTGTAGGAAGTAGTGACAAGCTACATTGCAGCCGAATTGGGTTGGCACGACTGGGGAGATACCTCTAGCTTACATTGCACCACTGTAAAGTGGCAACTATATTGCCGCGTTTCGTGCGGTTTGCGAGTAACATATGGCCGAAGAACAAGGGGGTAATGGAGGGCAACGCATCTGCATATGCGATTGTTAACAGGCGTCGTTAGTCACCAAGTGTGTTTGTGAGTAGTCGGTGACCTACTGGAGGGAGGTGAAAAAGGAGAGCAACGCATCGGCCTCGTAATTATGCTGATGTTCATGAGCGGCGGCGTAGAAAGGCTCCGATTTCTCGTTTGTCCCTCTATACTATAAAAAAATAACAATTAGAGAAACGTTATCCGTATTGTACAAATCGTCGTACAACATTACGGCTAGCCATTTTAAAAAACAGGGCCGTTTTGTTTTGTGGCGGGCTAACGATTAGCCGAATTGTCATTGCGACACGTTCTTTAGTGTAGCGGCCGACGTTTTGCGTCATTGAATCTTCTGATTTGGGCAGTGGTGGTGGTTGGTACAAGTATGAAATTATAAAAAAAAATACCTAACCACGAAGGCCTAAACCTTCGATCCTATCTGGGCATTTTTTTTTCTCGATATTCGACCTTCGACGCCATTGTTTTTGTCATATCAAGCAACACCGCGAGTGTTAAAATTAGCACCTCAAACGTGCCAAAAAGGCGGAAAATGTTTCACTTTATTTCAATAAGGCTAGCTTAATTGAATAACGTATATCACCGAACTCTTTCTTTTTCAATTACCCTCAGCCGCGTTCAATCCGGCTAACCGTTCGTCCACCACAAAAAGAAAACTGCCCGGTTTTTTTAAATATCTAGCCGGAATGAAATACGGCGGCTTAGACAATTTGACTGCAACACGTATATCGACTTACAAACAACCAGTTCTTTTTTTATTTTCTAGTTAAAATTTCATCGTGCCTTATAAAACTAAACAAGTGTAGGTACCGCGGTAAACCAAGACTGACACACCACGATCAGATTGATCGCGTACTGTCCGAAGGTGGTGTCAAGAATCTTCGCAACCGGCGTGTCTGTATGAACATAGTAATGAATCTGAAGAAGGCAAGGCCGGTATGTAAAGTACGTGATATGTGGCACTCTGTTCTCTCTGCCTCCCCATTAGGGAGCTGGCATATTTGTAGTTGTTAAAAACAAAAAATGTGCGAAAAAGAGTCACAGAGCTCATCTTTTCTTATCGGTTTCTTTTTACGTTTCGTTATTTTTCCGTTAGTAGCAGTCACCGATTTTAAATCTAGCATAGATTGTGATATTTTTTGTATCCTTTTGTTAGTATTTTAGTGGTGTAACATTGCAACTTGTAGATGTACGCACGAGGTCAATGTTAGTATTAGCACAGCTATTAAGGTCACCGTTCGACCTCGTTCATCACATGATACATTCCATAGGGACTACACCATGTCATGTATGCGCTGCATTCGATGTCATTTTCAAGGGATTTTCTAGGGGATGGACAAATTTCTTTTCTAGGAGGGTTGAGAACAATTTTTTTGTTATAGTATAGGGGACTAACTGATAACCGGAGCCTTCCAACGGCTACCGACGCCCATAAACATCAGTATAGTTATGCCGGTGCTTTCCCTCCTTTTCACCTACCCCAATGGGCCACCGGCTACTCACATACCGCACGAAACGCGACACCGTGGATGTCACCTTACGTCGGTATCAAGTGAGCGAGATGTAATTCCTCGATCGTGCCGGCCCAATTCGTCGGTCCGTTAGGGAGCTGACTAGCCGTCGAGGTGCCCTGATGGTATGTTCCTGTGATGGCACGTCGTTGCATTGTATTTTTAATACAGGGGAGAAAACGAGCATTCGGAGCCCTTTGTCGACTACATGTAATGTCTGTGGACTTGTCACATCACGTTAGCCTTTTTCTTTTGTTAACGCGGGGAAACGCATTCATGGGCCTTCACTCGCCCCGGGGTTGGGTCCAGTGGGGTGTGGGACTTGCGGCACATTATAGTGCCGAATACCCACAAAAACCAACCCGAGTGCCATCAGTGCCGCCCTTGGTGGGGTGCCCCGGAACAACAATCATCAGGGCACCTCGACGGCTAGTCAGCCCCCTAATGATGGCACTCGCGGTGGTTTTTGTGTGGTTGTGGGAGATTCGGCACCGTGCCGCGACTCCCACACACCACTGGACACCACCTAGGGCCGCTGAAGGCGCGCAAATACGTTTCCCTGCGTCAACAAAAAAGAAAAAGGTCGCTCCGTCTCGCTTGGCGTGAAGACGACGGCGTGTTTTTTCGGACCTGAACCTAACAGTAATGAATTAATTGTGACGCTGTCATCGCTATAGATACCGACCATCCACTCTTACTGATGGGAGAAATGCGTCCCGGTATGAGAGGTATAACAACTGATTAAACTATCATTATCACCCAGACGGTCAGTCAGACATCCAGTCCAGAGGGAGCGCAGGAAAACTCATCCCCCGATTCTGACGTCGGGGACTGCACGAGAGCTGCACGAGAGCTGTAGCTAAATTGGGTGATGATACTGGTCCTCGGTTTGCTCTTCGCCTCTGATGGCATATCGGTGTGAGCTAATCTTGTTTTTCATTTTTATTATGGGGGCAAAAAATCAGAGCCATATTTCTCATCCAGATGCCTCTGTTCCTCCCCCCCTCCAGTCGTGTCGGCCCAATTCACCTAATTACTACTAACAACCATTCCAAGGACGGATTCAGGGAAAATCTGTAACATGCGGTTTAACCGAATATCTTTATTTATCTTGAGTAATGTTGACTTTTGGTTAATGAGTAAATTTCGCTATTAGTTTATGTATGATAGTTAAATACTATCGTGTGGTTTTTTCCAATATTATCGTCTCCGATTGCTAAGTGTTTTGTGGTAAGCTTGTTCACCAGTATCGGGTTCGAGTCTCGTGTCGGACAAAAATGTGAACAATTGTTTCGATTCATGACGACAGAACGCGGCAACGGTAAATACATCATCACTAAAAATATCAACTGCATCACGGTACAAGATGCACAGGATACGGCCTGGTGACTGACGTACGGACTGACATGCCTGTATCTTAGTAGTAGAGTCGTGGGCGTGTCCCAGGGGTGGAGGTAATCCGATGATTTTGTGTACGGATCAGTAAAAATAAATCAATGACAATGGCAAAAAATGGCGTGTTACGTGGTTCTAGGTTAATGATATTAACATTGTTACTCGGACAGTCTCGGTTACTAGTTGGCGTGACATTTTTTGATAACCATTTTTACATGACAACCAATGCCCATAAACATCCACATAATGGTGTAGCCCTTGCCTCCCCTCCTCTTTTATGGGTTAATCTAGACCTATATAGAGATATATAAATATTAAGTATGTCTTGTCTCTATAAAGGTAGTCGCCGTCGCTGAAATTGAAAACATAACGACAATGACCATCTGTTTCTACGTTACAACAGCGTCTCCTGGCCGACTTTCGACGGCCATCTCTATAGAGACTAGCCAGCTGCGTAGGACATACTTTTTTCCACGCTAGCTTAGTCCTGTGGTAAGTACCGTGAGGACTTGTGTTGCAGGCACTAGACAATGGATATATATTTAATATTCTTATAAGTTTAAGAAATTTAAATATATTTAATATTTATATATAAACATCCATAACCTAGGCGGAAATCGAACCCGACATCTCTGGCGTAAGATGCGGACTAACTGCCACGTTACCAACTGAGCCAGCCGGTCGTCTAACACCTTCGCACGAGAGGAAAGAAGTCTTCGCTAGTCCGATGTACTGTAGAGACGGCAGCAATAGGACGCTGGTCAGCAATAGGACGCTGGTCAGCAATAGGACGCTGGTCAGCAATAGGACGCTGGTCAGCAATAGGACGCTGGTCAGCAATAGGACGCCAGCAATAGGACGCTGGTCAGCAATAGGACGCTGGTCAGCAATAGGACGCTGGTCAGCAATAGGACGCTGGTCAGCAGTAGGTCCCTACGAAAAATAAAATAGAAAAGAGAGTGGGGCAGTTTGCACGACGGCAATTTTCGCGTACAAATGTATGAGGCATGGGCGTCCAAATATTCCATAGCAGCACCCCGCGGTTTCATCTGCTTTTTAATTCAGGCCAATAGTTCCCGAAATTGGCGCGTTCAAAGGAACATACAAACTCTTCAGCTTTATATCATCTGTATTGTAGAGTTTAACGATTTTTTCATGCACACAACACAACACAATTCCCAGTTCAAGGTAGATAGTAACTAATAGGTATAATATTAATCATTAGTGAAAATAAAGTGATACAATTTGTTGAACCCAATGTTTTAATTGAGCAAAATGACGTAAGCCTCATAACGAAAAAATATTAAATTTTAAATTTATATCAGATATACAATCTAGAATTTCGAAATACATTCGCGTAATTAAAATTTTAAAAGTGTTATATATATCTCAATGGCAACGAGCAAAAGTTTCAAACATGTTTAGAGTCCTTGATTTTAATCATCAAAATAGATTGAGATGTGAAATATAAAATATGGATTGTGAAAAATGGGCTAAAAACTACTAGAGTTTTGAAAATATTTGTTTATTTAAAGTTTAGAGCATGCAAGAACAGATAGCCTTTATCTGTTAGTTTTCAAAGTGCATTTAGATGTTTTCAACGGTTGATTGTCATCTGTATATAAAAGCGAAATACCTCACTGATAAGTTACGAAAGCTTAGAAACTATAACACCTACAAACATGAAATATCTTTTAGGCTGCAGACAATCAGCTGACAACGCATTGTAACCGGGCTGGCACGATCCAGGCGCAACGCGCTCACATGATACCGCCGTAAAGTGACAGCTAAGATGGGTTTCTTGGGGTTTGTGAGTAACCGATGGTCCATTGGGAGGATGGGGTGACGGAGGACGACGCATCTGCATATGTGGATGTTAATGGACCTCGTCACCAAATGGTAATAATGAGATGTGTGTATTTATCACCCCACATTAGCAAAGGTAATATATTTAATCTAATATTTTTATATATTTTAGAAATTTTATATGTTTAATATTTTTTTAAACAGAGATACATATTATATAATCCATGCCCTACGCAAGTACGTTAGGCGTGATACGGAAATCGGCATAACTCTACTCGCAATTTCACACCTAAACTCTTTTTTTTTTATCTAAAATATATAATAGCCCGACATAAAGAATAAGTCCCTCTCAATACGTATCTTTCCAACTAGCATGTAAGGCCCAGGGGTAAAAACCTAGCAGCCATGCCAGTTCGTATCAGCCGTAATGCAGCATTATCGAGTCTTTTACGGTGTAATCAAATACTAGACGAAGAGATCGGTAACAGCTAGTAAAATAATGAATGATAAAAACCGGCGGCGTCCGATTACAGCGCTAGTTCTAATTGCCGGTGAGTTACGTATGTTTCATGTTTATGTAACAAACATACATACGTCGTAGCTACATGCTAGTATTATTTTCGGACATATGCTACAGTATTTTAAGTTTTTTTTTATTCTTAAGCCGGCCCTGTATGCCGTGGAGGAGTGTTATTAAATTAGTAATAAAATCCACATGAAAAAACTAGTGTTATTTAGACCACGTGACCTTGGTAGAACTTCTTTAGTTATGCGACACGTCGCCGACTATGAGAGAGAGATAACGAAATTATGTCCTCGCACCTGCGTGTATTAATCCTACAGCATACGAAACGTAACTCTCTTTCTCTCTCTCTTTTTGTCTTCTCTAACTTATACCTCCCTCTCAAATCCCGTTGGTCTCGTTTACGCAACTCTCTCGTCACGTATTTGCCAGCTTACTCCCCATGTCTAGCATACGAAAGGAGTTTACAAAAATAGTTGTAATTCTGCATTGCAGTTTTATTGGTAGGCGCCACCGGGTACTATATACAGTGTACCAACGTCTAGAATTTTTGTAAAGCCTTACCAAGGTGCGAAAAATATAACAAAGTATAAGTTTACATAGCCGAATAATTTGTTAACGACTAGCTGTGCCGCCAGACGTGTGCTGACAATTGAATTTGTTGTCACTGTAACGTGTAATGTTTACGAGGCCAAAATTAACTTATATAATTTTTGTATTTCTTTAACTCAATTAATTTTTGTAACATTTTGTTAAGTATCCGCGCGAAGCTGGGACGGACTGCTAGATATTGCATAGAAACAGGTTTTAGGAAGAGGTAGTGCCATGCTGCGTAGGAAAGAGGAGGTAGTGCCATGCATGGTGCATAACACTACAACCTACTATGCAACTCAAAAACTCCTACAAACTCCTATGTCATAATACCGCCTTAAAGTGACATCTTCAGTGTAGCGTTTCGTGCGGTTGGTTAGTGTGTGCCCATTTGGGATGGTAGGGGGAAAAGGAGGCTCCAATTTCTCGTTTGCCTCCCCCCCACCCACCTAAAAAGCAAAAAAAAATACAATAGTATTTGGCTTTGTGACGATTCTTTATTTCCTTTCTTGTATTTTCCTTAGTAAATAAAGTGTTTTGCGTGTTAAAACATGGACAGATCCTAAATATGAAAAGCTCTAAATATTGTACAAACACAAAGTAAGTTAATTATTTTTGCAAAGACAGTAGATGTAGGTGTAACAACTACATGTTATTAGTGCCATTTGGATTCCAACGAACTTGATAGTTTTGCCAGGACATTGACAGAAAACGATATTTAGTTTTTTTCCATAACGATTACGTAGTTGAACTTATTATCAAATACATGTATGGTATTGTCGCCCGGCCGGCTCAGTCGGAAACGTGGCGGTTAGTCTGCGTGTTATGCCAGAGGTCACGGGATCGAATCCCGCCTAGGTTACGGATATTTATCTATGTATTATATGTATTTGTATGATAAAATATTAAATGCAAACATTTCGTAATCTAAAGTTTATTAAAATATATCTCCTTTGCCTAGTAGTTAACTGTAGCACAAGTCCATGCGGTGCTTAATTATAATATAACAAAAATATATTTTTTTGTTTATTATTAAATACACGTATCATATAATTATCTTCTTACATTCTGATAAATTCTAACCAATTTATTTGTTATTTTTTTTTTATTGATAATATTTGTTAAGTAAGCAAGTATGCCATTTTTTCCAAGCAACATTTACGTGTTTAACAGCCTTTGAAAACTTTATACAGGTCGATGTGGGTCACAGTTAGCCCACAGGTCGTACCGAGGTCTTACCTGAGCACATGTAGGCCGAGTTAATTTGTTTGTGATGCAAATATTCATTCCTAGCAAAGAATGTTTGCGATATGCTTCAAGCCGTTGCGATTATTTATCTAGATTAATGTATGCCATTATTACCTATTATTACATAAGTTAAAAAAATACGAGGTAGTGCCATTATTCATTGCAGCCAAATTGGACGGGCACGACCCGGGGAGGTATCTCTGGCTCACATGACACCGCGTTTGGTGCGGTTTGTAAGTAGCCGGCGGCGTCCAATGGGACGACAAGAAAATGATGCGGATGTCATTGGACTTCTGTAATTTTCAAATAGCTCCGAATGCTCGTTTGCCCTCTGTACCATAAAAAATGGATAGAAAGCGAATGAGCAGTCAACACACCTCATGGTTCACTAGCTACTACAGACGCCACTATATAGCCTCCCATTCATCCACCTGGACATCACCAATAAGTTCCATATTTATTAAACTCGTAACAAGGTGTATACCATAGCTTCGCATCGGTGTCACGTGGGAATGATGCTTTTCACAGTAGTGCCGGTGCCTTGATTGCGATAAAGCAATGATAATACTTCAACAATTATTTTCCTACTAAAATAACGACAAGAATTTATTATGCACTAAACGTAATAAAGCTGAAATTTTGTTATATTACATAATGTTATGTAGTTAGTTAGTACTTATTTTAAATTAGAATTTAGTGACAGATTCTTAAATTTTGTTATCCATTCGCTATATATAAGGGATTCAGTGTTAAGTTTATAGATTTTTTTTCAGTACATGTAAGGCTGACTTAATATTTCGATTTTAAATAAATATATTTATATAATATACAACGAAAATCATACGAAACGAGTACCAGAAGATAAGACGGATTAGAGTTTTATGAGAATACTCAAAACTAACCATATGTAGTTAAACTATCGTAGTTATAATTATGAGAAAGTTAACTGTTATTTAATTTAAAAAAAACGATAATAAAATATTTAATCCAAATTTAATTTAAAAAATAATAGAATTGGAATAACGACGGTATCGTTTTATTTAAAAAAATATTTCTTAATAACAATGGTATATAAAAAAACTCACGATATTCAAACAATCCTTGCGCGAGTACAATAGTAAGTGTTAACAATGTATCAAGCACTATACGCGCTGCCCCGTCTGAATCGACTAGCAGTCGGCGCGGGCGCACGCGGCCCGCAGCTCTCCCTGACGTAGAGCGTTACCACATCGCCTTTGTCGGCAATCGATGATTATGTTTGCCGAAAACAAGTTCTGCTTTAGTATTAACATGGACCCCTTTTTATTGAAGCTAGGTTTAGGTATTTCAAAAGAAAGAAAAAGTCCAAAAATGTGCAATTTTGAGTTGTTAATTTTTTTTTGAGTAACAAAGCAATTTTTGAGTTGTCCATCATCTACTGAAAGCTCCACGAACCTCACTCTCATACCCCGTTTTAATGTAATTTGACAAGACATCACAAAGTATACAAATCGAATATTTCTACTAAGAGTTTTAAAATATTAAATTGCGAAAAGTTACATCACACTATAAATTTAAATGAATTAAATTGGAATCTATTTAGTTTGTTATATTATGTGAGGCAAAACCGGACTACAAGTTAAAAATAATTGTGAAATACTTTTTAAGTCGTTTTGATTTGTTTGTAAATTAATTTTTAATTTTTTGAGACGTAAAATCAGTTTGCGATGGCCAAACAACCAAATATTTGCCAGCTATTATTATTAAACTGTAAGTGAATTAACTGTTGAATTTTTTATTTATTTCATATTAGCTCAAAGGATAAAAGGTACCAATTCAGAGCAAAAATAATAACAAATATAAAAGTCGTTTCAACATAGTCAAGTTTCCGGAAGCGAGAAATAACTTTTTAAAAATTTAAAACTTTATTTAAACTTAAACTTAATTAAACAATTCAAAAGATTTGGATTTTAAATTGTTACTTAAACTAAAACTTATTTTAATGAGACAACCGAACAGAGTTAGATGCTCTAATTGAATGCTTCAATATGTAGCATGTAAATCCGTTCATAATGTGAAAACATTCCTGGTTCACACGCTACATGATATTCCTGCGAATGAAATAGGTGCTGTCTAAGCATTAATTCTTATGGTAGGGATGGGTGAGGCTAACATAACTCCTCCCTCCTTAAGTTCGGAACCATCAGAAATGGTTATTTTCTGAGGGTTGCGACTATTAACCGCTAATTTAATCTTATTTCTAAACTTATACAGAACTAACATAAGGACACAGGAGCTGAAAATTACATATAAAATGATTGTTGCGACACAGACACTACTGACTTTTACTATGTTCACTCTTCCACTGTCACAGTCACTAATCTCCTGCATTTTTACGATTGTTGAAAGGTGTTTTATGTCATCCAGGTTAATTCCTTTGATATCTATTGGTTCAAACTCTACACTTTCCATTCTCACACTGGATAATTTTATTCGAGGCATTATTTTATAGGGTACTTCACCAAAAGAAGCTTGTAAGTGCCGCAGACGTATGCTCCCCAAGGTGATTTCGCAACCAGGGTTGATTTTTAAAATGTATGTTCCCTCTATCGGGGTTTTATTTATTTCGCCTCCGCATTTATCCGTAATTATAGTATTATAATGGGAGTATACTATCCAATCAGATGACGAAAGCCGTTGGGTTTTAACATCTTCTATATGAACTGCTCGAGGGGTACAAAGTGAGGTATCTGCCTGGTAGTCCATCAACTGTTCCATACACGTATGTATTGGGTACGGTACAATTTCATTGTCGGTGCATAAGTACTGGTCTTCGTCGGAGATTGTTTGACACGGCGACGCTACAGGTAAGTACATTGAACTTTTCACCATAAAGAAGGAGGAATTATAATATAAGTACGATTTTTAGAATGATCAAAAATAGGTAAAGAATAAATTTTATAAAAATCGTAAGTATTGTTATCGTGGGACCTCTATTATAAACGTGATCTGGTTTCCTTTCATATATGCTTTTACAGAAAATGTTATTTATATTTTAACTAGATTACTTCTAGATACAGGATAAACAAGGTTATTAAATTTTTCTATATAAGAAAGAGTCTGAAACAATTCTGTAGAGTTTATAATACTTTGATGTAACACAGACATTTTACTTAGAGCTAGAGCAGTTTCTATTTCACTTAGTGCTATGTATATCGTTCGAAAGCTATTAATAAATGTAGTGAACATACTTAATGTATAAGTGGAGTAAATGGAATTATTTTCTTTCGTACTAATATCTCTTATAATCAGTTCTATGCGTCTTAAACGTTCATTTTGAATCAAGGAGATGTTATAAAGTACTTCTGTACTGTTAAAATGATAATTCATGATTTTGGTTATTAATGTTATTTTATTTTGTAAATGGTTTTGTTTATTATATAAATTTTGAATGAGATTGTCGTATCGGAGTGCATCATCGTTATCTAGATTACCGGTTATAGATTTTATAACAGATCCAAAGGGGTTTAATAATCCACGTTTAAATCGTTGCGAGGGTATAATTTGCATAAATTTTTCTATAGTAGAATCTTTAATATATTCGACTTGGGTTTTAATATTACTAAATTCATTATGATACGGCTTACTTACATTAATTAGTTTAACAAATTAATTAGTTTAACAAATTATATTCTAGATCTTCAAAAATTCTTACAAAATTTAATATTTTAATAATAACCCATTTATTTTCCTGCCTATAGGAGGAGCCTTGTCTTACGGGTAATAACCCTGGGTTACCTTCAATCTTTTGCAGTTGAAGAGCCTGGCTGTCTTTCACCGCAAGCAGGATTAGCATGCACCACCTGTGGAGGGCGCCTCATATTTTTAATATGGACATTACTCCTTCTATTGCCTATTTTAATGGGAACTATATTTCGTTTTAAAGGACCACACACATGAGCCTTCTGATATAAGGGCTTTTCTTTACTTTGACGCGTATTTACTGCTTTAGCAAAAATAATATCCTCGTTAACCGCAAAACTATTGTCACCGCCTTTTCTATTTGTTTCCTTTTCCTTAGACTCTATCATTTTGTTTGAAATATACCGGTATAAATATTTGGTTCGTTTTGCGTGATCTTTAAGTAGTTGTTGCATATAAGATTTTTCGAAGTTAACGTTAAATTTATTATTGGAGTCTGTATGACCAAAGACGACTTCAAATGGTGTAACTCTCGTTACACTATGAATCGTATTATTATAGGCCATTATTGAATACGTCATAACGGATGCTGCATCTGTGAACATTTGTTCATATTTTGCTAGTCTATAAATTTCAAGAAGGGTGGAATGATATCTTTCTATAATTCCTGTTGAGTTGGTGTTATTAGGAGTGGTTATGTGTAATTCAATTTTGCACATATCTGTTAATTCCCGCATAAGCATATTATTAAATTCTGTACCCGGATCGCATGAAATCTTTTTGGGAATACCGTAAAATGAAAAATACTTTATCAATCCACGAACTACTTCAGGGGTTGAACGGTTACTAATACTAATTGCTTGCCCCAATTTACTGAACGCCTCTACTAACGTTAAATAATATTTACCTTCTATATTAAATAAATCTATGAATATTTCCTGAAAGGGTGCCTCTTGAGTCTGTGTAAGCTGTAATAACGGTTTTAATGGCTTTCTATCGTACTTCATTTTCTTGCAGAGTTCACATGAATTAATTACACCAGATATTGTATCTTGTAGATTTTCCCAATAGTAAACTCGCCTAATTCTAGCCATGGTTTGCTTAATGCCACGATGACATGTTTTCCCTTCGTGATACTTTAAAATTATAGCTCTTTGTTCTTTTTCATCTTCTATGTATATTACTCTTTCTGTACATTCTAATATATTAATGGTGTCCTTTTTAAATAGAGAAATAATTGTATTTGCGAAGTCTATCCTATGCTGTTTCTCTTCAAAGTAAATGAAGTATTTTATTTTAGGTCTTATGTATTCCTTAAGAAAATCTCTAATTAAATCTTTATTATTTAACGGCAAGAACACTTCTAAAATTCTATATTTTGGCCTTGACAGGTCCTTTACTTGGATTTCATTTTTGAACCACGAGA
>JAFELO010000079.1:600806-636920 GCA_017140195.1 Eumaeus atala
CCACACAATAATTGCTAATAGTTCGCGTTCTATTGTGCTGTACCGTGATTCGGTGTCACTGATAGTTCTACTGGCATAAGCAATCGGATGATCATTACCTAAAGATCCCTGTGAGATTACTGCTCCTATAGCCACATTAGAGGCATCTGTCGTTAATATAAAAGGCTTATTGAAGTCAGGGTACTGTAATAGTGGTGCATTTACTAACAGCTCTTTACATTTTTGAAAGGCTTCTATAAAATTGTCATCGATTATAATTTTGTTAGGCAAGAAGTTAATGGTTGAGTTATTTTAGCAAAATCTTTTATGAATCTTCGGTAATAACCTATGAGTCCGAGAAAGCTTTTGATTTCTGTTATAGTTTTAGGTACTGGATAGTCTAATACTGCTTTAATTTTATCATTATTTGGCTTAAGGCCATCTTTTGTTATAGTGTGACCCAGATATAGAACTTCTTTTCGGAGAAATTCTGACTTATCTAATTGGACTTTTAAGTTTGTTTTACGTAACCTATCAAAAACTGTCTTTAGGCTATTAATATGCTCGTTTAGGCTCGCTGAGTATATTATAATGTCATCTAAATATAGCATGCAGTGAATGCCTTGTAGTCCTCTCAAAACATTATCCATGGTTCTTTGAAATGTCGCCGGGGCAGTCTTCAAGCCAAACGGCATTCTTAGAAATTCGAAGTGACCTGATTGTGTGCTAAAAGCGGTCTTTTGATGATCTGAATCGTTTATCGCGATTTGGTGGTAGCCGCTTGCTAAATCTAAAGTAGTGAAGTAAGTACTTTTGCCTAACTTGTCAAAAAGATCAGTTATGTGTGGTAAAGGATATTTATCATCTACTGTGATCTCGTTGAGGCGTCGGTAGTCTATAACCATTCTATATTTAGGCTCTCCTGATGCATCCATTTTTTTTGGGACAAGATGTACAAGGGGAAAATGATTCTTGTATGACATTATCACCTAAAAGTTTTTCCACTTGTCTTTTTATTTCTTCAGACTGCACCGGGCCCTCTCTATATGGCTTAATAAAGATAGGATCTTCATTCTTTGTACGAATATAATGCTTAACTTCATTTGTGAATGATAATGGTAATTGCTCACAGTAGAAAATATCTTTATATTCCCTACACAAGTTGTAAATACAATTTCTTTCCTCATTGTTCATGTGTTCTAGTCTTAATTTATTTAAATTCTGTTCTAATAATCTATCCTCGCTTAATTCATTCATACTTTTCATGACATTAACCTCGCATTCTATTTTTTCATACATCTTAACTTCAAAAGGGGATTTAATTGTTAAAGTCATTTCTTCATTTAAAGTATTTTGGATTACTGTTTTTGCATAGCCATTGACGCATGTAACTATCGCACTGGGCATTCGCACACCTTTACAGAATTCGAGATAGTTTAAAATGGCATCGCCTGAATGTTGCGTTGTCGGTAAGCTAACTCGTAATTCGGATCTGGGTGGCAGTTGAATTTTATAATGCGCCTCGTTATGTATAATAGGAATCTCAGTGTTTTTAATTTTTAGAATTTTATTTTTTACATCGATTATAGCGTCTTTAACAAATCATTGCCAATTAAACCTTCATATTTCGAATCGACATTATATACGTAAAATTTATGATAGCTATTGGAATTAAATATTGGTAATAATGGTATTTGCATGACTTCACTATGTCGGCTAGATGCGTGGGTACTAATCACTCTAAAGGGTTCATAGTATATATATTGCTCAAAATAATTATGTGCTTTATCAGGTCGTATAAATGACCGTGTACTACCGGTGTCGATCATAAATTTTGAATCTATTTCTGGTATATAAATATGTGGTAATTTTAAATTAGGATCACAATTAATTTCTATTATTTCTTTAGGCAGCTTGAGGCTATTATGTGAAAATTTTCGACATTCCTTTCATTGTCAGTCTGTTGGGACGGCACATGGTCTATTTCAAGGGACTCATCGCTATCCGTTGGCTGAGCAACATAATCCTCGTTATAGTTATGACTATCAGCATATGGATAAAAATCATTATAATGATTATGGGGTTCATTATAATCAGAATATGGAGACGGTTCGTCGTTTACATTTAATTCATGTAATCGGTTAATTTTTGGACGCGGAGCTGTTCGCATTGAAACATCGGTATTTTGTGGCTGTGTAGGCCTATAACCAAAATTATGTTGTGGTTTATAACCAAATTCTTGAGGTGGTTTGTAACCAAACTGGTTTAATGGTTGATTATTAAACTGTTGGGGTGGTCTATATCCAAATTGTGGGGGTGATTTATAACCAAGCTGGTTTGGTGCCTGATTGCCAAATTGTTGTGGTATCATTCTTGGCTGGTTATTATTAACACTAGGCCTATAACCAAATTGTGGGTTGGTATTAAAATAAGGTTTATATCCAAAGGGCATTTGTTAAATTTGCATAGCTAATGGCTGATGATATTGTTGGGCTTGATTAATTTGTGGCATACCAAATTTGAAATTTTTATTTTGTTGTATAGGTAAATTAAAATTATTTTTAAAATTTGAAAAGATTAGCGAATTTTTATGTGTGTTATTTGATGTATATAATTTATTTTTCGCGGTATACTGATCCTGAAAATTAACTTCCTCTAAAACTATACTTAGCGCCTGTTCTAAAGTGTCGGGCATTTTTAAGCGCACTATTCGAACCATGTACTCGGGTAAATTATATAAAAAAACATTTAGGACCATATTGTTATAAATTATAATTTTACTTTGTTTTATTTGTTCATTACTGATCCTGTTCACTTTTGATATTAAAGTCGAACGGACGGATTGGATCCTGTTACAAAATTCTAAATAACTTTCGTGATTTTTAATCTTTAAGCTTTCTAATTCAATTGCAATACACTCCTCGTTACGCGGATCCCCAAAATGCTGAATTAGCAGATCCTTGAAGTCCGACCATGAAACAATATCCTCACGCTCGCTTATCAGTGCAGCTGCATTGTCTACTAACCTACTCATAACACAATGCATAACATATACATTTTGCGCATCACTTCCCTTAAATTTATCAATTATATACTCGCATTTTCTTATATATAGATTTAATTGTCTTTTATCCCCACCAAATAACGGGATAAGTTTTATAAATTCACTGGGAATAAGGGTAACTTCTTCCATTTTTTTAAATATAATAAAATGCGAATAAATAAAATTCTTAAAATATGATATACAACGTTTTAAAGTGTATATAAAAATATAATTACTATATTATTATTAATTAAACCTTTTATATTTTAACAGTAACAGTTTTATTTATATTTTTATATTATATGTAAGATCTAAGAGACTTAATTATATAAATTCTGTATGTCTATGTCATTAATATTATTTACTAATTATTGTTATAAAATATTCCCTTTTAATATTTCTTTAAATCACTGATAAACTTTGTACTTATATACTTTTTAACACTTAACCAGATAACGTTATAACGGAAGAGGTTCTATTCCTGAAATAACGAGCAGGTAAGGAAGGTGAAAAGTTGTACTCACCAACCGGCTGCTGCATTCATTTTCTTCTCCACGGCTTGTCTTATTTATTTGGTAGGTCCTTTTGGATTACTCCCTATGTTCGCGTCTCGATGTCGAAATTATCAGAATTTTATGACGAAAACGCGACGAAACGGCACAATTTTCGGGAAAAATCCTA
Source organism: Eumaeus atala (assembly GCA_017140195.1). NCBI lineage: Eukaryota > Metazoa > Arthropoda > Insecta > Lepidoptera > Lycaenidae > Eumaeus > Eumaeus atala. The sequence goes on from JAFELO010000079.1 coordinate 604,510, forward strand.
CCGGCTGCGCCAGTCAAGTTTCCGGGAGCGAGAAATAACTTTTAAAAAATTTAAAACTTTATTTAAACTTAAACTTAATTAAACAATTCAAAAGATTTGGATTTTAAATTGTTACTTAAACTAAAACTTATTTTAATGAGACAACCGAACAGAGTTAGATGCTCTAATTGAATGCTTCAATATGTAGCATGTAAATCCGTTCATAATGTGAAAACATTCCTGGTTCACACGCTACATGATATTCCTGCGAATGAAATCGGTGCTGTCTAAGCATTAATTCTTATAGTAGGGATGGGTGAGGCTAACATAACTAAGTCGTTTCAACATTCACGACGCGATCCTACAAACTACATACGAAAATAAATAAAAAACAACGATCAATATTTAATCAATGATTCAGATTTCAGATTCAGATATTCGTGGCTAAACATACATACGTACAAACATATGCCTATAAAAATACATTTCTTTCTAATCCCTGACAGATTGCATAAAAGAATATTTTATAATTTGTATAGTATTACATATATATACGTGTCGAATTGATAACCTCCTGTTTTGGCGGTCGGTTAAAAAACATACAACGATTTTGTGGAAAAACGAAGCACTGCATTAGAATGTATCGGTTTTATTGTTAACAAGTGACGACACCCGGTTTTGCCCATGAATATTACATTAGAACCTTCCTCGAAAATCGCTCTATCAATGAGAGAAAACCGCATGAAAATCCGGTAAGTAGATTTTGGGAAAATCCATCGTATACAGACAGACGGCTTTTAGGCACCTTGTTTTATAGTAATTACTAGCAAACCGCCCCGGTTTCGTCCTAAAATCACCATGACAAACGGGGAATCGTTGAAAGGCTACCTTTCAACGACCAACGCCCATGAACATCAGCTTAATTATTCCGTTGCGTTCCCCTCCTTTTAAAGACCCCCCCTTCCCCAAATGGGCCACCGGCTACTCACAAACCGCACGATTCGCGTTACCGTCGGTGTCACTTTACGGCGGTATCAAGTTAGCGAGAGGGAATTCCCCGGTCGTGCCGGCACAATTCCGCTGCATAGCATGTAGTTGTCATTCACCATGCGTGGCACTACCTCCTCCAATGCAGCACGACACTACCTCTTTCATGGTGACCGATAGAGGGACATACCCCCTCCTTTCCCACAGATGGGAAGGATCTATTCCGGTAGTTATTTAAGATTACCTAAAGTAACTATTACTTTCATGGCCGAGGGGACAGGGACCCCTTAACGAGGGGTCCCTGTCCTCACTCGCGACAGCTAAAGTTGGGCTTGTATTGTCGTGGTGGCTAAAAAAGATCGTCGAGCTATAACATCTGGGGGGGGGGGAACGTCCCTCTCTTCCAACACGAGCGGGTCACCACTCGCGCGGAGGCTTCGTGCTTAACCTAAACGTTAGGGATGTTTGATTTGAAACATCTTCTGGGGGCTTTCTTTTGTAATAATTATATATTGAAAATAACATTTTTCTAATATATTACAATAGATATATAATTATGGATAAATGACATCGAGTCAACCTTGTGTTGAAATATTTACAATGACACTTTTTTGTCCAACTGTTTGCTAGTTAACACTAGTGACACTAGCCGAGTTTTGACAACACTGTGAATTTCAACGAACCAGCCATTTACAAAGAATTTAATATATAAAATGTGTGTACGTGTTAGGTCCGACACGTGCAGTTTTCTCCTTAACAACGTACATGATACTGAAGTGGAAGTTGTGAGCGCGACAGAATATTACTTTATTGCGCAATTGATGTTTTACATAATTTTACGCTTTTTTTTTAGTATGGGGGCAAATGAGTAATCAGGGCGTTCGTAATAAATATCAACGCCCATGGACATCCGCATTATTGTTATTATGCAGATGCTTTGCCCTCGTTTCTTCCTACCCTCCAATGGGCTAACGCTCGAAATGCAATAGCGTAGTTGTCACTTTATGTTCGAACCTCCCCAATTACGCTGCAAATCAGCATGGAATTACCTCTTACTACGTTACGGTATTTTTGTTATAGCACAGGGGGACATACGAACAGCCGGATCCATTTGGTGACTATTGACACACAATCCACATACCGAGATTTTGGCCGCCCCATGGTCCATCCTCTCAATGGCTCACCGGCGACTGCGAGGGAGAGGTATCTCCGTATATACCGGGCAAATCCACTGGAAATTGCGATGCAGCTTGACAATACCTCTTACTAATCGGCCAGAAGCACTTTTTTCTCGCCTAGGCTTTTACTTAACTTTGGTCCTTTTTGAAGTATACTCCATAAGATATGATCTAAAACCTACGGTATAAAAAATTAAGTGAAAAAAGTGTGTGTGTGTACATGTGTACCACGTGTAAATGTTATAATTCTCTGGCGTAACAAGAAAGCAACTGTGAGACTATGGCTTCAGGGTGTCTGTTTCGTGGAGTGCGCGCGCATCGTACAAATTGAGCCTCAACGTTTTTCCCTAACGTGCTAAAAGGAGTACAACTTAAAAAAAAGCGAGTATAAGTTCACGCGCGAACGTAACGATTTACACCACGTCTCTCGTACATCTTTTTAAAGGAAGTGTGGAAATCCTCCACCGATTCCCACTGCGAACTGATGGTGGTAAGTTAAACCTGTCGTCCGAGTAAATTTATGAAGCCAACCAATGATTGAATACGCGATTCTATTGCAATTTGGCTCGCAACACACGATGCAGCAAAATATAAATTTTTAGGGTTTCGTACTTCACGTGTAAAGACGGAATCCAAAACGGACCAATTTGTCTGTACATCCGTCAAGAAAGCCTAAAAGAGGCAAACGTACTTCCCGGTGACGTGATCTGCGTGCGCCTTTCTTGCCGGAGGAGACCATCCACAATCGGTGAGAAAACCCATTGGGCCGCACGTGGTCAAATTCTGCTGAAGGGGGATCGGAGGCGCCTCGAACTACCGAGACAGAGCACCGTGTGGTTTTAGACGGTTCAAGGGCGATATAAACGTCTCCGTAATGGCAGGGGACTGACCGCCTTCCGCTTTCAACATCCTAAAAAATGTGCACTTCCCGGTGAACTAGCATCACGAAACTTATAGGGTATAGGGAAAAATCCGAAAAAATATCTATAATTAAAAAATGTAATTACTGTTGGTAGTCACAAAGTAACCTTTGCCCGAAAAATATAATTATCATAACTGTATGTAGAGTTTAGCGACCTGTATCGACGCAACGCCTAGAAGAAATGAAATTTTCCTAGTAAAGTTTATAGAAATATACCCGCGCACTGCACAGGGCACAGTGGGACGTATTACGCGATTTTTATACGCAATAATGAAGTGATCTCTCACTTCTTTATTAGATATGAAAGAAATTGTCTGCATAAAGATGGGAAAAGGCATGCTCCGATAAACAATAGAACGAACAGATGTACAATGCAAATGTGGAATGATGTAGGTGCCGGGGTAGACCAAGAGTAACATGCCACGATCAAATTGATCGGGTACTGTCCGAAGGTGGTGTCAAGAGTCTTCGCAACCGGCGTGTCTGTATGAAGACAGTAATTAATGTGGAGGAGGCAAGGCCGGTGTGTGATGATAGTGATGTATGGCACTCCGTTCGCTTTGCCTATCGCATGAAGATGTGTTGTTGTTGTTATTAAAACAAAAAATGTGCGAAAAAGACTCACAGGGCTCGTCTGTTCTTATCGACTGACTGATCGACGTCCACTAGCCATTCAGGATTTTCTTAAGGTTATTTTTTTCTTAAGGAATGGACGCGTGAATATCAAAACCACAAGTAGTTCTCCAGAGGCATTGTTTATGTGTTTATGTTGTATGTAATTTCCAACATTAGAACTTAGTAGGAGACATTGTAATTGTTGCATTGCAAACAGATCAGGCTAGCGAAAGCGGGTACGTGCCGCGCTCACGTGATACCGACTTCTAAGTGATATACAAGGCATTGTATTTTAATGGGCGTCGGTCCACTCCGCTCTAAGCCTCTACGGTCTACTACTTCACTCCATCACCTAATGGTTCCAATGGTTTTTATACAAATTTTCTTTAAATAAATATTTTTATACGGGTCATATTTTAATATTTTTCATAAAAAGAATAAAATATAAGCTAGTATGTGATTTCACGATTCACACACAAGAATCATCCATTAGGTGTGTTTCCGTGTGTTGAAAGTAAAATTATAAACTACATATACATATAATCTAGGGAGTAATCGATGATATGCATCAAAATTTTAAATAACAGCTTTTTTTACCAGAATTAATTACGCACGTTCACAATTTGTTCCTTACATTTAATTAAGTTATCGTCACATCGCGTCTCATTAGTAATTATTTATTTCCAAAGAATAAATTGAACATAACAAATAGCTATCATTAACTTGGGTGCACCCGTTGATTATTTACAAACATTTGCGTGTTCTCAACATATAGTTGGTGGTGATTAGACGCTATGAATTGGGCTCCATCACCGGCACTGGGTGAGATCCAGTGGTGTATGATGGTGATGTTCTCATCCTCGCCTCTTGTGCCGCGTCCTCTTGCTCTTTACTCCCGTCTTCTTATAAGAGGGGTACAAAGAGCAGGCCCTTCGGTTCCTTGCTTTCGCCCTTTGTGTTCACCCCAGGTTACTAAGCCCCGCCGCAACAAGGTTTAAGCATTTTGCGGAGATTTGACGCCTAATCTATTGATGTTTTAAGTGAACCAACTCAACATTCGCGTCTCTTACTCGACCCTAACAGTACAGTAAATTTATTTACTAGTTTAGCAAAGTTATTTCATTTACATCAACCGGCTGCTGTAAATCTCCGCAATTTGCTTTAAGCTTAGTCGCAGTGGGGCTCAGTAGCCTGGGGTTGAACCTCGAGCGAGGCCAATTCAACAGACGGGGCTTCTCTTTGTAACCCTTTTACAAGAGGATGTTTTTAGGGCAAGGTGCGAAGATGGGAACCTCACCCCATTGCACTCTTCCAAAGTTGATAGGGTTGTCCTGTGGTGCGGGGCACAAGGGACTTAAGTGGTAACTGAATAAAGTGTTTTCAACTGTTCTGTTTACTATAGACAAAATTACAGAAATTACAGAAACATAAAAAATTGACCCTTGACCAGTAAACAACTACGTAAAGCGCGATAAAGTAATTATATTGTAAATTTCTAACATATTTTTTTATATTTGGGGTGGTACACAAGAAATGGAAGCCTTTTTAAGACTGCTGCACGGGTGTCCCCTCCGCATAATTACTATGTCTATGCGTTGTCCCCCTTACCGCCTCGACTGTTCTGCGCCACCAGCTACTCACAAACCGCACGAGACGCGACACCGAACTTACGGCGGTGTCATATGAGCGAGAGATCCGGTCGTGCTGGCCCAATTCCGCTGCAATGGAGCACTGGACCTCTTACCAATACATTTAACAGTAATGTGCCTCACTAAATATTATTAAGAAATATTAGGTCCTTACATATGAAATTAGGAATTCCAAATTCAAATTTGTACGGCTATTTACTCATGCACTTGTGCTTCGATGACCGTCATTTATCTGCTTTTTTCTTTTGTTTTTCTGTTTGCGTCACTCATGTTACAAAATGAAAAACTTAAAATATCGCATTATTTACGAATCCGAGTTCCGAGAATGATGTGTATGGCAGTCACGTTGTAAAAGAAAACATTTTTGTTCCGACGTTTTCGTTTTGAAAATTTCGACCTGCAGAACAAACCCCGTGGACGGCCTGGGACCCAAGTTAATAATGAAGAGTTCGAGTATATTGTGGAAGCGGATCCATCGAACGCAAACCACTTTCGATTAGCTGCAGGCTGCGATGTTAGTGACAGGACTGTTTCGATTCACTTGAAGCAAATTGGGAAGATTAAAAAACTTGAAAGGTGGGTACCTCACGAACTGACTGAAGCAAACCGGCAAACGCGCGTTGACTGCAGCGTTATATTACTAAACCGGCAAAATGAAGGTATTTTAAACCGAACCGTTGCTTTTGATGTAAAATGGATTCTTTACGATAATCTGAAGTGCTCAGCGCAATAGTTGGATCCCGGCCAGCCAGGCAGGATTTAGCCTGCCCCAAGCGAAAATTAACCCCAAAAAAGTTAAGTGTAAGCGTTTGGTTCATTATAGTTTTCTCAAATCTGGCCAGACTATTACGGCTGATATCTGTTGTCAGCAGTCGCAGAACATGATAGAAAAGCTAGTGGCTGGACAACCTAGGAAAGAAAGACCACACACTGCGTTACAGCTACCAAATTAGAAGAGCTTCAATTTGAAAGTCTAAGGCATCCGCCGTACTCCCCGGACCATGGTCAAACAGATTACGTTTCTTTCGAAATTTGGATAACTTTTTGCAAGGGAAAAAAATCGACTCCGAGATTTTATTAAATTTTTAAAAAAAAGATTTTATTAATTCCTTTCTGGTTTTTTTTAGTGAAGGGATAATTGAACTACCTATGAGATGGCAAAAGTGCATAGAAAACAGTTGTTCATACTTTAATTAATTAAATATATTATATATACAAACGGACTAATATTTTTAAATTAAAGAATATTCGTCCTTTTGTTCCTCCCATACAAAATGCCAATTTCATATGTAAGGACCTAATATAATAAACTAGCAGCGCCACGCGGTTACACCACTTATCTTCGGTTTCTATTCTTAGGAGTAGAATTTCCATAAATGCTAATATACTTACGTTTTCATTTATTGCATATCGAAAACAAAGTCTCCTGCTTCTAACTTCCAAAATGAGGTACTTCCAGGCTAACCTATATACGAAGTGTAAATCCCTATTTCACCTCCTAATGATAGAATATCCAGAAACGCTTAATTAAATACGTATCTAATTATTCTTAATAAGTAGCCCAAACATAAGGTTTCATGATTCTAAATTTCTATACAACAAACCTTCAACCCATATTTTACTCTCCTAGAGGGTACAAATTTTAAAATTCCTTAGTGGACGTGTACTCAATAAAACAACCCTACTCGCCAAATTTGTTGGCCCAAATTTAAGCAGGTTACTTCCGGCGATGATGAATCAGTCAGCCAGGATATTTTATAAGTATATATAGCTTGGACAAACTGATAGCTATAAGGAACAAGTCTACAATCCAAAAGAATGTCATAAACTAAAGCTGAAAAAAAAAATCTAAATTGTAGTAACAAAAAGTGTGGGTCAATAGCCTTTGTGTGTATTTTTGGGTCGCTACGTCCGGGGAATTAAAGCTCGCTCGCATGATCTGCCGCGAACTTCGGTGTCGCGTATCGTGCGGTTTGTGAGTAGACGGTGGCCCATTTGAGGGGAGGAGGAAAGGAAGGTAAGCTTTTACTAAGAGGTAGTGCCATGCTACATTGCAGCGGAATTGGCCCGGCACGCCCGAGGACCTCTCGCTCACTTGATACCGCCGTAGAGTGACATCTACTGTGCGCCTGTTGTCATCAAAAGACTGCAATTACTCATTTGACCCCCTATAATGTAAAAGAATGTAATGTGTAGAATTTTACAATAAAAAGGCATTTTTGTGTCAAGAACACAATTCAAGTTTTCACATTGCTCAATAGAAAACTGTTCGAAGGAAAAGGGGGCGTGACTCAACCCATCATGCAAGAGTGGCATTACACATAGGTTAAGCAGTGTACTCTAATTATTATTACAAGATAATTGTTGTAACAAGATTAAGATTTCCACACCTCTTGTGCGAATTTCTATTAATTTCCACTCCTTCTATTTCTAGCATCGTCCGACCGTATGCCACTAAACGTTAGCCTCTATCAATGAACGCAATTTTTTATGGTATAGAGGGTCAAACGAGCAATCGGAGCCTTTCAACGACTACCAACGCCCATGAACATCAGCATAATCATGCCGATGCGTTGTTCCTCCTTTCACCGAACTTTCCCTCATGTTACGTTACGCCATCCTTTCAGGTCTCATAAAAAGAGAAAACCCCTTCCCAGGAACTGTCACCCACGACCATTGCGCGGATGATTCTCGGGGGCGAGAGTCCGTCCTTTCCAGCACCGCTTTATATAATGTGCATTTCTAAGCGTGCTGGGCCGTGTCCTTAGCGATGCCAGACTGATAGCAGTGCACCAATGCCTCCTGGTGGATCCTACAAGTAGACTTACTGAATCAACCACGATAAGCACCAGGGTCGTGCCGAAGCGTTATGATTGCATCGCATCCACTGCAGGGTCGAGCGCCGTGCGCCGATTGTGCAGTGTCCTAATACCTACTACAGCTCCGTCACAATCTAGTCTGATTAAATTAGTTAGGTGCCTTAGGGAATGTTCCTGTTTCCCTCGTGGTCACTGCAATGATTTTGTCAAAGATCTCTTAGCAGAAGCAGCAGCCTCAAAGAAGAGTTGTTGCCAATGTTATGATGGCACATCTAAGTAAAGAGCCTGTCATAGATACCAGAAAGAAAATCTCTGTGGGGCTATGTACTTGTCTGTATTTACTCTGCACTTCCCGTGTGATTTATTTATATATAATTTTTTTTTCTTTCGTTCATATATTCTTGTCTTTATGCTATTGTTATTTTGCATTTTTGTTTTTCTCATATCTCATACTTGTTAATGAGTGTTTTATGCTGTAAATTAGGAAACTGCTAATAGTGTAATGACTGTTAATTAGTAAATATTTTTATTCTATTCTATTCTACTAAGATCGGTGGGCGGAAGTAAGTTCCTGGGATAAAGTAATTTCCTGATGAACAAAGGAATATCTTGGCAAAGTTCTACAATATCTGACATTATGATATCCACAGATACAGCCATGCACTAGCCGACGTTTGGGTTGTACCACTCCTTCGTCTTCTGACTATCAATAAAGTAACGTTAAATGGAAAAACAAAAACCCGACTGCTAATATATTTTAATGAACCAGGTATGACTAGCGTTACCAAGATGAATCTATCGATATCCCATAAGTGAAAACCCGTCAAGCGACTCAAACTGCAACAGAGAACATCGAAATGTACAAACATACACACACTGGAAGAAAAGACTCCTTCTGACTTACCTTCATTTGGTTTAAATTGTGGATGGGTTTTTATATAAAGATAGGGACAGTTTTCATATAATTTTTCATTATAATGTGGTTGGTTAGTAATGCCTGCTGCGAGGACACCAATTATTTGTCACTTAGTCGTCAACACCAGATAAATCCTTTCCATTCGCACATTTGCATTATTTTTTTTTATTGGTTTGCAATTTATTTCTCTATATTGTGCATTGAATTACAGAAATATCAAGATACACAGTGATTGTCTCAATACCGTCCACGTAAAGGTGTGCACATTGTAAAATGTAGTGTGAAAACAACATAAATCATGTGCGTAAAGTTGTCTTTGCAAAAATACGTTTAAATTATGCACTTCATACAAATAGAATATGTTTTATTGAAAACGTCTTAAAACCATGCGCGTAATGTTTATTTTTCAAAGAAAATTGCTTACGTGCACGTGGATCATGGATGCTTTAGAACGACAGTTCAGTGTAAAATCGCGTATCTTGTATTTTTGTAAATCAATTGTGCTATGTAATCGACAAATTCTTTGTGACCACTCGTAAAAGACTCGTCGCAGATCTATTAATAGCAGAATGACACTAAAATATAATGTTTTTTGCATAACTTATTGTATTTCAAGTTTGATGTGGTTTCAACTATAAATTTGTTCAAATGTTACCGTTATAATGATTAAATAACCAACTACTTAAACTAACGTCTGGTTTTTATCGATAGATGACGTCTTCCTGGATAATTTAAATTAAGCGAGGCCTGTAATACTAAAAGTATTTAATACTAGATAAGAACGGCGGTTTCATCGGGATAAATTTTTTTTATAGAACAGGGGGGCAAATGAGCAATCGGAGCCTTTTTACGACTACCGACAACCATGAACATCCACATAATTACTATGCTGATGCGTTTCCCTCCTTTCTCCTCCCTCCCCCAATGAACCACCGGCTACTCACAGTGGATGTAATGTCATGCACTATGGATGGCACTACCTCCTCCTATGCAGCATGGCACTACCTATTCCAATAACCTAGGGGAACCATTAATTTCATTTATAAATAACAAATCTAGGTAAACATAGACAATTAACTGACTTTATAAATAAAAAGTTTGTATGAATCTGTATTAATTCGTTTAAACAACTGAACTTAATTGAGTAATGGCATAGATATAGATTGTTAGAAAATGTATAGATTACAATATTGAATAATAAAGGAGTTTAAGGCAACAAAGTGTTGGTCCACCGTTCACCAGATGGGAAGACGATCTCCGTGCAGTAGCCAGTCCGGGTGGATGCGAGTAGCAGGAAATCAGTCGTCTTGGCGTTCATTGAGAGAGGCCTATGCTCAGCAGTGGACCGATAAGGGCTGATAAGGAGTTCGTTTGTTGGGTTGTGCGTGCTATTCTCCCGAACTACAATAGCGATTTGAAATTCCTTTAACTATGAATTAGCTTATTTATATATTATCAAGGAAGGATCTAGGCTATGTACTATCGTGCTACAACAAATGTGAGTTACGCAGACAATACCGCAGGGCATTGCTATGCGAATCATAAGAAATAAATGCACATTAAACATGTGTTCAACGCAAATCTGTTAAAGTGCTTCACAAATCGTTACAAAATATTGTCAGAACGCCTTTAGCCGTTAATTGTTAGTTTTTTGTTTTCTTGAAAATCGAGTTCTTGTGAGTTCTTGTGAGATGTGGCCCAGAACTTCAAATAGTCGGGGCAGCTCCGCGGCTAGTTTGTCTCCTAAGGAACTGACACACAGAAAGATTGCCCCGCTCCACAGGACTACTTTTCTTATAAGATAAGTAAAACGAGCGCTACCGTCTCCTACTCTTCAGACCCCTCTTCTTATAAGAAAAATAAAAAAGCCACCATCTCGGTTCAATTGACTTCGTCAAGGAATCTGGGTGCACTGCAAGCTACTTAGCCCCGCCGCCAAGACAAGGCCTGAAACATGGCGGGAATCAAACCTTTATTTTTGTTAACACGGGGAAACGCTTCACTGTCCCTGAGTGGGGTTTATTGGCTATATTGCCAAATACCCACAAAAAACCACCGCGAGTGCCATCAGTAACGCCGTTGGTGAGGCGCCCTGGAACTACAAATCTTTAGGGCAACTCGACGGCTAGTACTTCCCAAATGGAGTCGACGCCTCCTCCACAGAAGGGTTGCCCCGCACCGGAGGAGGTTCCCCTCGCCCCTTGTTCCACGCATGAAGGCGCCTGCTCCTGTCTCTCTTTTGTCCCCTCTAGCTTTAAGAGAGGTACAAAGAGCAGCCGCAATAGCAAGCATACTAATTACACACATAAAATGTATTTAGAGAGAATACTCATGCTGCATTGCATACGAAATGCCGGCACAACCAGCACACATCTTGAGCGCTGGCGGAGTTTGAGTGATGGTACGGACGAAAAACTGAGATTACTCCATTACTAACATCAGTCTAATATCGGAGAGTTAGACGGTTTACATCTCCACATCTCAGGAATTATAACTTGGCTACCGTCACTTATTCCTGAATAAGTTACAGTTCCGGAGGAAGCTCAAGCCCATTGCTAAAAATAGCATTCAGGAGATTTCGAAAGATTTCGAGAAAATCGATCTCACAGTCAGACAGCTTTAGGGAACCTTGTTTTTACATATGTAAGGACAATATACTAGTTCTGTTTGTTTAATAACGTCAGGTTATAGGTCAAGGGTAGCCCTTGTGGACGAATGTGATAAGACTCTGTTGTGTAATCCTTGTATAAGGTCCGGGTGTAACTGATTGTGTGATGTTCTTGACCCAATTTTATAAATTTAACTTATTTTAATGCTACCAACGCTCCGCCGTTTCAAGCTAAACTCCGGGCCTATTGTTCGTAGCTTCTAGTGTTATAGCCTATTACCATCCTCATGAATGTAGCTAGCATATATAAAAAGTTTTTGCAAATCCGAATCGTAGTTTTTTTATAGAATAGGGGGCTAACGAGAAAACGGAGCCTTTTTTTTCGACTGTCGACGCCCATGAACATCCACATTATTACTATGCCGATGCATTGCCCTCCCCGCAATGGGCCACTGGCTTTACAGAGATAAGCGCGTTAAAAGCAACAAAAAACTCGTCAGCTGAATTATATTACTTTATAGCTATAATGCTCTTGTGTCACGGTGTATATCTGAGCTAATCTCCGGATCCCTGGAACTATTTTAATTTCAATGACGAACATTAGGGCCATCCAGTATGCCTTCCATTAGCTACTAGGCGCAAAGGCCTTGCAAATGAAACCTTATTAATCTCAATTTATTGATTATTGAACCAATGTAGAACCATTTTGAATGTGAATGATTGATGAGATCCCAGCTAAAAGCACTCAATTAATGAAATATTCTGAATTAACTAATTCTTCCCTTGTTATTTGACTGCCCTCGCCAAGTGTCACACAAAAGCGACACGACCGTACCACCCCTTCTCTCAAACCTCGGACTCCTTAAGTATAAGGCCCGCTGTATGAAAAAATATGTATGAGGAGGTAAATCGCGTGAAACAGTAACGCTGAGCTTTATTCCGATCGTAACGCTTTACCGTGCTAACGTCCCTTTTATTTTTGTGCACCTTTTACTTCGGAATCAAGTTTGTTACTCATTTTATTAAATAGATTATTTAATATGTCCCCAATTATTATGATTATAATCATAGATGGCAGAAATAATTATAACTTATGTTTTGTGAAACATGATTTTAAATATTAAAAAAATACACTCTTTGTAAACACGATATTGAAATGTATTATTACCATTTCAGGAATTCCTTTTCAAAATCAATTCTTTCACACGAAATATTTTGAGTATATAATTGAGGAAGTAACATACACGTAACAATGGTGTATACAATGCCAACAATAACACAAAAATAAAAGTATAATAGTATAAATTTGTTTAAAGAGAATATTATATAATCAATAATTACGTAATTTAGCAAAAATTTGTTACATTCTACATTGCAGCCGAATGGGGCCAGTATGACCGGGCTTTCATGGCAACGCGGCCGTAAGCGTCGTGTCTCGTACGGTCTGTCAGTTTCCGGTGACCACAAAACAATAACAAGTCATCAAAATCTCGGGTAGCATTGTTGTGTAGTATAGGGAGAGAGAGAGACAAACAAGCAATGGGAGCCTAACGATCTACGCCCATAGACATACGCATTTTTTAGTCATGCATTTGCATTGCCCTCCCTTCCTCCTCCCCTCCAATGGGTAAGCTCGTTTGTCCCATTATCATATACAGATAAGTGACTACCGTGACTAAATACCTTGGGGACCGTCCGAAATATCGAAGGTGTTCGAGGTCAAATGCTTCCAGAAGATTCATTTTGTCCTCACCAACCGTCGCTTAACTTTCTTGATACGTTACAAATAACTGGTTAACGCATTCCTCTGCCATTATTTTATGAATTCACGTTAACCATAAATTAATCTAATTAGTACAACAATTGGGCAATAAGGGCATAATTTAGAGCGAGGTGTTGCCATACTGTATTGCAGCCGGATTGGGCCGGCACAACCGGCGAGGTCTCACGTGACGATAGCACGTTACGCGACACCTCGCCGGTTGTGCCGGCCCACTTCAGTCATGTTTCGTGCGGCTTATGAGTAGCCGGTCGCGCCTTAGAGGGAACAGGAAACGAGGGGAATGCGTCTGTACGGCAATAATGCGAATGTGTATGAGGGTCGGAGTCGTCAAACGGCAGTGTTTTACTCGTTTGCCGCGTTACTCTAAAAAAGCAAAGAACATACACAATTTCAGATCCACTGATGAGTATTCGTTCTATTGTAAATCGCTTCCTTTTTTATTGCATAAGGGGGCAAACGTACAGATGAAAACTAATGACGGTTACCGGCGCACGTCATAAACACAAAAAATATAAATGTGTGCACACATTAGAATTGAAACTTCAATGGACAAATGGAAAAACCGCAACGTATATACATTAGATGGTTTTATGGTTTGTTTGGTTGTCTTGAGAATGGCGTGGCGGTGGGGCTCAGTGGCCTGGAACGATTCGAGGCACCTTGTGGGAAGCCATTTCAACCGAGGCCGATGCCCTTTGTACACCTCTTATAAGAAAAGGGGACTAAAAATCAGGAGGAGGAGGCGCTCTTTGTGCCCCTCTTGTAAGAAGAGGATACAAAAGAGCAACGAACTTACTACAGTACTCGTTAGTAACTCCCGTTACATTTCGAATATTTTTAAGCTTTATATTTCGCTCCTTCTGCCAAAGACTTATATAGATACAGAAGTTATTGACAACTAACTGTCCAGAAAGACTTGCTCTGTCATGAATTGAATTGGTTGTCCATGTAACGAGTAACGAAGCAGAAATATTTTTTTTTTAAATCAATAACTTTGTGCCATATCTCGTGATATTTCCGTGCAAAGCCGGGATCTACTGCTAGTAATATATAAAGTTTGGGAGTTGATTTATTTGTTTCATCGCGCTTATCTCCGAAACTATTAGCTCGAATTCAAAATTTTATGTGTCGAATAGTCCATTTATCGAGGCAGACTATAGGACCGGAGTCTCGCGGGTGAAACCATGGGCTGCTAGTGTATTATGTGCCTGCGTCGCATAAGGTTCTGAGTGTGGATCCTTCGTCATACTCGGTGGGCTTTTTATAAGTGACGAGCAGTAAGTGACGTAGTGAACAAATATATTTATTACTAGACTAGTCTCACCTAGCGGTTTCGCCCGTATTGCTCCGGTCTTACTAGTGGTGGCCACGATAAGTGGAGTCAACACAAGCAGATAATTTCAATTCGGGCCAGTAGCTACTGACATTAGCACGAACAACCAAACTCTTCAGCTTTATATTACAAGTAAGTATAGATATAGTTAATGCAAACTGCCTCGTGGTGTAGTGGTGAGCGAATTCAAATACACACCCCACCAGTCCTGGGTCGAGTACCGGGTGGAACCAAAGTGTGATTGGGACTTTCAACAGTCCTAAGTCAAGAAGTTGGCGGTGTGTACCCGTGCCTCAGAGAGCACGTCAAGCCGGCGGTCCTGCGCCTGATTTCTCTCCGGTCGTGTCGCACTGCTGTCCCAGCGGAATAGGAGAAGGAGGGAACAGGGCGTACACTTGCGCTTGCGCACACACTTGTGCACTGTCCTGCGCTGTTGCATATATATATATACAACGAGACGTATGGCAGTTAGTGGAATAATTCGCTGTGACATCTGACCTCCCTCAAGCGACAGTATCCGCGCAGCACATACATTAGCAGGACTCTACCCCGCTACAGTCGGCAGAAGCACGCATTGTACGACGCCCGCCGCCCAAGAACACAATCCAAGAAACACCAAGACAAATGCCAATAGGGCCAGCTAACGCAGCTTTTAGTCGGTGGGAGCTATCGCTTCACGACCTGAGCCCGACACACACTTCAGGCCCCCTGGCCGGGGTGCATGGTGCGTGAATGTATTCTTCCTGCTAGAACTATCTGCAAGACGGGATTTTCTATATTTTTGATACATTCATTTTCATTTGCAAGCCAAAGCATGAAGACAAAGTTTAATGATTCTAACTTCAGAAATGACGGACTTTTGTACAAACTTTCAACCCTAATTTCCACTACCTTAGGGTTAGAAATTCCAAAACTCCTTCATCAATATTAAGTCCTCGGTATAACCATATTGTATATTTCAGAATTGTGTACTCTTATTCTCAGAAAATTCTCAATAAAACAATCCTAATCACACCATTTCATGCCTACTTTGCCCTAAATATAACACTTTACGATCACTGGTGATGAATTAGCCAATAGTCATTACTTCATAAGTATATGTTAAGAGTTAAGTTCGACCGTGCGACGAAGCAGACACACCCTTTTTATGAATTAGCATATTGCTCTGCTTCATTTGTGATGGTGGTAAAAACAATAATCACCTTAATTTTTGTTCACGTGTAAGACAACAAAAAAGTTGGAGCAAAAAATATTTGCGCGCGTGTAGCTTACTAATTGAGCTTACAACGTCTTTTATGCGTTTTAAATGAAGAAAAAAAAAACCGGCCAAGATAAAGTCGTACTCGCCTGCGAAAGGTTCAAAAGCACGGTTTTTGCAAGAGATTGCGTCATGCCAATTCCATGCATGGTGCATCGTCCCATGCAACGGAATTGGGCCGCCACGACCGGTCACCTCCGTAAAGTGACACCTACGATGTCGCGTTTCGTGCGGTTTGTGAGTAACCGGTGGCCCATTGGGGGCAGGTGAAAAGGAGGGCAACGCATCGGCATAATTATGCTGATGTTCAAGTTCGTCGTTAGTCGTGGAAAGCTCCGATAGCTCGTTTATCCCCTATACTACAGAAAAACGGTCCCCATCGTGGTTCAAGACTTGGCGTGGCGATGGGGCTCAGTAGCCTAGAGTTAAACCTAGTCACTCGTAAGTGACAACCACGTTAGCCTTAATTTATCTACTTCAAGTGATTACACACGGTAAAGACGCTATTGTATGCCTCGTTACCATAATTCAATAGGAAGGCGTGTTTACCAAAAGCTGTTACCCTATTATTGCTAACGGTTCTACAAATAAACATTAAGCAAAAAAAGACGGTTCCCTGGGGTTGAACCCACGACCTCTGGTAAATAACACAGTTCGTTAAACTGTTCTTGTAACAAATTCGCAAACTTCTAGATTATTCGTTTTCGTTAAGCGGAACATGGTTGTAATTAGTGGTTGTGACCCTAAATCTAGCCGTTACTAAGTGGTTGGGAATAGACACAAGCTCTGTTGGCATTACTTTGATCACGTTTAAAAATAACCATGAATGAGGGTATTTCAAAATGAAATGGTTAAAACTTATGAAGCCCATAATAGCATCATCAAATTGCAATGAGTACTGGTCTGGCGATTTGGCTAGGTTTGGGCTCGAAAGGAGGGACAGACCCCCCTCTCACCCGCAGATGGGAGGCATGAATCCCGCTATGAGTGTGTAGCAATTATGTCTTTGCTACTTAAATATTAAAAAAAAAAAGTATATTTGTCATCTTTGACTGTCAGGCAAAAGGTGTGCTCGGTGTCGAAAGAATGTCACTTATTTTCTTTTCCTCTTCGTGGACGACGGAAGGATGGCTGACGCTATCCTTTCGCCTTATTTCTTAAAATATGATAATTGAATAGTTTTTTTTTCTTTTCCGCCAGGAACCTATATTTTCGTGACATGATGCCACGAACTATCAATTGATCTAACATAAAAAGGCGAGTTCATGATTTCTTGCCGACGCCATGTTTCATATCTTGTTTCGAAAAATCTTTGTTAAGGTTAAAGTGTCATATTTCTCTTATGTTTGTATTTTAGGGCTATTTTTTACATGATCTGTATTACTATTAATTTGACAGACCGTATCATTAATGTGTTAGTTTAAATAGTATATGCCAAGTGTGAAAGTTGGGTATTAAATTCTATTTTATTATAACAGAGCCTGTTCTTGCCTGATTTTAGTTGGCTGATGAAGCCAAGAGAATGGGACGGGAATCTATTGGTTATGTGTTCCTTTTCAGAGCTCTACCTCCTTTTCTTAATAGGAAGATATGTCACCATAATCTTTAACTATTGATTTGAGGATTGAAGAACAATCAGTTTGCTGCTTAGTGGATAGGATTATAATTATAATAGAAGGAGCTTCGTCCCGGGTTGCAGCAGGGAGTCTCGGACAACTGCCAAGATAACACCTCGTTCCCCTAATATTTTACTAACCATAATCAAAAACAGGATTTCTTCAATTGTTTGTTCCTTGTACTTTTTTTGGATTAAGATTGTTCTTGATTGTGAATACGGAGAGACCATCATTAAGTAAATGTATTGAAAAGTCTGACTAAACCTGTAAAAGTCCCTTTACCCCCAGAAGGGCATGCAACAAGTGTTTGTAACACCTAATTTAATTATTATTATAATCACGGCCAGAGGGACCGTGAGTTCCCTCCTCTCCCAACTTTGACATCGGGGGCTGCTCGCACGCGGTAGCTAAAATGGTGTCGGCGCTAACGTGAACGTATTGCTCATGGAGAGGATCATGTCCGGAGGGGGGGGAGAGTCTCCTAGAGTTATTCACCATCCACCTGTTGCTCTTTTGCCCCCTCTTCTTATAAACGGGGTACAAAGAGCAGCCCAAGGGGGCTGCTCTTTGTACTTCAATTTCTTCGCCCGAGATGTCTCGGTTGTCCCCAGGCTACTGAGCCTCACCACGAGGAGGCTTGAACCATGGTGGAGATTCTATCATTACCCTATTACAATGGCTTGTCCCATTGTGACTTGACCGGAGAGAAATCAGGGATCTTTTTACTCCACTGTCACGACTCCGGACATATATTACTGATGGTGGTATCCCAATAACTCCCATTATGTTCCCCACGCAGTAAAATAAATTCTACTCGAAATTCAAGACTTCAATGTTTAACATATTGGAGTTCCATCAGGAAAATCAAAAACCCACCAAGACGGAGCCGGACTTGCCTATGAAGGGTTCCGTAGTAGCAAATCAAAAGTATCTCTCTTGAAATCTTTAAACTTGTTATTGTATTCTAAAATCCCAATTTTTTCCAAATTTTCTTTTTGGCAATTTAAAAGTTACTATGCCCTCTGAAAAGTTTTAAAAGCCATGATAATTTTATTTTTCAAAATCATGCCACATCATTTTGTGACGGTTCTAATACACCAATCTTCCAAATCCCATCTCCAAGTAAAACGTCTTTGACTTACGGACGGACAGACGTGCAAGACGGAACTGTAAGCTGCAGAATCGTCACAGATCTGGGGGCACGGTATCGTCCCCGCCAAGTCGAGGATATAAACGGTGTATTACTTACGCAATACAAATTACTTCATATTTAATTTGAATGTTTTCTCTTGTACTTCAACGTGTTTAAAATGTCCAATTTATTTAGAATAGCAGTTTATATTTAGCATCTTGCCATATAAGAAGGGTAAAACAATCAATTGTAATTATATAAAATACAATGTAATATTAATACAATGTAGCGTTACAGAAAAAAGACATTACGTTATGACATTAATTATAAAAAACATTAGTTGAAACATTTAGAAAAACCCGTCTGGTAGAGTGAATTAAAATAATCATCATCGACTATGTATAGGTTAGAGATATACACGCAGCTGGTAGTTGGCTCCGACCAAAAAAAAAAACGTTGTTTTGGTTGAAAAACGTTGGGGTATAAAGTGAGAGTGCCATTGTAGTGAGGTAGTGCTATTGCAGTAAGAGGTAATGCCATTGTAGTAAGGGTTAGTGACATTGTAGTTGTATCATGGCCAGAGAGAGAGAGAGAGAGAGTGCGAGGTCCCCCGTCTCCGACGTCGAGGTAAGCTCGCGCACGATAGTTAAAAGGGACTCGGTGCTGACGGTATTATTTGAGCTATTCCTAGTCTAAGGGATTTTCCCATCGTCGGAGCATCCCCCTAAAAATAAATATCCTTAGTATTTTGTATTGCAAACAATATCAAGTTATATACTCCATATTGTGGCCTGACACGCACTAGCTGTTGCATTTGATTCAACACGCCGCAAAAAAAGCAGCCTTGCCTTACATACAATTCGTTACGAACCAATAATTACTATACTGAAAAATAATAAATATGACCAATGACGTAGTGGTTTTTTGGCGCACAAAATACGAATAACCGAATCACCTAGAAGTTGGTCATAATAATGATACCCACAAAAACTGCATTTCAAAACGCGATGGTAGATTTCTGCAAAAAAAATCCTGTCTGCCTTTATTTTTAGCATTTGACGTCACAAGCAGCAACCGCTTAAAAGTGACTGGGAACACTCGATCAAAATTTTTTTGGAAACCAGACTGAAGTCTTTCAATGACACAATCACTAAGGAGTGAAGAGCTTAGGAGCGCTAAACCAGACTGAAGTCTTTCAATGACACAATCACTAAGGTGTGAAGAGCTTAGGAGCGCTAAACCAGACTGAAGTCTTTCAATGACACAATCACTAAGGAGTGAAGAGCTTAGGAGCGCTAAACCAGACTGAAGTCTTTCAATGACACAATCACTAAGGAGTGAAGAGCTTAGGAGCGCTAAATTGCAAATGTATGCTCGTCGGCAGCACCAATTTCTGGTCGGCTCACTAATACCATAAAAAAGGATAACAGGATACACAAGTAAATAAGCATCCGCACTATTACTATCCTAATGCGTTGCCCTACTTTAGCCTTAAAGCCTAAAGACTTAATTATACTATATTAATTAATATATAATATATCCCCCCCTCCCCCCTCCCTTGCCCAACTGGAACGTGCGTAAAGATGTGTTGTATTGTTGTTGTTGTAACGTATCCGACTCGACTCATGTAGGGCCACTCTGGTTGATTTTGGAGCTTATTTCACACTGCTTACAGCTGTAACTGTTCTCACATAAGGTATTAGGTCCTAATTTGTATTCTCCATGATAATTAAGAAAACTTACAAAAACTTAATTTGCACTGTTGGCACCCATTGACTACAAGCCGAGTGACGTCACATAAGTATATATGACTGATGAGAATTTATAATTTTTATTTAATATTTAATTTGTCAACGTTTAGTTGATGGTCGTTATTGCCCACTTACTAAGGGCGGGAACCTCACCCCACAGCAATCTCCCTAGGTTGAAGGTCGACTTAATAAAATGATTAAATTATACAAATCTATCCCAATTTAAGATTGGGTACAATACCGTGGTCGTTAGGGACCTGAGTTGTTAAAAAACGACCATAAATAAAATTAAAATATGAATAATTCTATACTTGGTGGTTTGGTCACAAAAAAATACTTAAAAATTAATTTAAAAATAAAAAATTAATTTGATACGATTGTTAATTGTGTTTTCTCCTTTTGGCGCCAATAGATTGTACAGCATTTGGTGATATTAACTTTGACTGCATTACACAATGCAGGTATGGAGCAAAATGCACTTTTTAAAACTCTCCATACACATGGTATTAGCCAAACTGCCTCGTGGTCTAGTGGTAAGCATGTTCAGCCACAGACGTAGGGCCCCGGGTTCGAATCTCGGGTCGGACCATACAAAAAGTTATTTTAATTTATTAAGTGTTAGGATTTTTCAAATACCAATAACTGTCCGGAGTTAGGAAGTTGGCGGTGTTACACCCCCGTGCCTCGGCGAGCATGTCAAGCCGTCGGTCCTGCGCCTGATTTCTCTCCGGTCGTGTCGGATTCCCGTCCCATAGGAATAGGAGAATAAAGCAGTAGAGAGTGCACTTGTGTCTGCTCAGAACTCGAACACTATAATATGTCCCGCGCAGATGGCTCTCTCAATAGGGATGGCCGCTGTAGCCGAAATTCGGCTAGGCTGACATTATTATCATTAGTCAAGTGTTTGTGCCACAAGCCCACGTTGCATTCTGTCGACTAATTACAATGATTATAAAATGTGTTAGTAAAAGGTTTTTGTCATTGCTGTATTGTAGACCAATAGGGTACGCACGACCGGGGAAGTAACATTCGTCAAAAGTCTGTTGAGGGAGATGGGGTGATGAAGAAAAGAGAGCTTCAATGGATGAATGAATAAATTCAGCCTATAGCCTTCCACTGTTGAATGTTGGCCCTCCCCCATTGAGCTACAAGGACAGCGCTTATTAAACAATTAAAGAAAAACTGTCTACACGAGTATTGGATTAAACGAGACGGTGTCCGTGCATGCAGGCCCTTTTTCTATATATATATATATTTCCTGTACCTGTCCAGCAACATGCACACAATAAAAGTAATTAACCCTTTAGTCTTAATATTTCATTGGTCTTCGTGTTGTACACTTTTATTCATAGCACATGAAATTAAACTTATAAGTTTCCAAGTGCAGTTAATGAAAAGTGTTCGTTTTTCCAGTCAGGGAGGACCGTCTACATTGAGATTCTTTATTAAGAGGAAGGGGGCCATCCGTTAAATTTGCTACGACGTCCAACTGTGAATGTTGAAACTATGATGTGCCTCTACCCCAGTTGTTATGATGCAAACTTAACTCAATTGCGTGTTACCAAATTCGTGGGGACTTTGTTCTGGACATGAATGCAGCTGTCTTCCTAGAAGGAGCCCCATAGCTGGTCCCAATTGGTTACAAATGTTGTTAACGTAACTTGCGTGGAAGGAAGTTACGCAAAATTTGCATTTCAGGGTTTGGCGAGCAAACGAATAATCAAAGCCTTTTGACAAGTACCGACCATAGACATCCGTATTATTGTCATGCACGATGCTCCTCCCCTGAAATGGACTATCTGCTAGTCACAAACTGCGCTTGACGTGACAGCAGACCTGTCACTTTACGGCGGTGTCAAGGTGACCTAGAGGTGCCTTCGCAGGCGTGCCGACCCAATTCGAGTGCAACATGACACTACATCTTACGATTTTCATAAGCTATTAGATACCTGCAACTAAGATATTTCAATTATAATAATAAAAGTTGTTTGTGTCAACTTCCGCCAGGCCAACCCGCGGCATAAACATAGGGTGGCAATGCCTCGGTGCCCCGATCTGAGAACTGCGCTCAGGAGTAACGTAACAACGACCCAAGAAGGGTTTAAGCATCTCTATATTGTGAGACAATGGAACTCTTCCTAAAAACTTGCCACGGGCCCGGAACAAAAGTTTACAAACGTCTGATTCGAATAACGGGACGGTCAAATTGGATCGCTAGCAGATTAAAATAATAAGATATTCGTTAAGCAAGATTGATTCCATAGTCTTTGCTATGTCATATTTTAAGGCGCTTTATAAATGTAGCTGTTGCCCCTAAATTCGTCCGCAAGGGTTACAGACTAAACCAGAAGGAAAGTTTGTATTTCTATAATGTGTTATATACTACATAAACTACAATATTGTCTAGTTTAACGAAACCATTTAGTTGCTTTTCATGAAAGCCTTTTGTCAGTACCAGAACTTATCCTGTGGCGAAGAGGAGCCCAGTACAGCTTCATCGGATTGCTATGAGTTAAAAGGGACCCGACCCACCACTATCCTTAAGTGGGAAAGATGCATCCCGATGTCATTTTTTTATGAAAGCGAATGTAACTATACTAATAGTTACATTATTGTGACCAGGGAGACCCCGGAGTTCCTGACCTCTCTCGACTTTGACATCAAGGGCAGCTCGCGCGCTTTATCTAAAATGGCCTTGGCACTGACGTGAATGAATTGCTTATTGAAAAGATCATGAGCAGGGGGCCCGTATCAACTGCAGACAGGTGATATACGTGAAACAGTAACAAACATCCACACTTAAAGTCTGTTAAATTTTGCGTTTATAATGTTAACAGGATGTTATCCGTACCTTTTATCTTTTACAAATGTAAAATTCTAGTTCTAGGAACAATTATATTCATGAAAGAAAGAAACAATTGAGCAGTATTTACCAGGGCATGAAAGGGTATTTAAATAATACACGGGATATTCTGGGCGTGCTTTTTGTGTTAGCTATGGGACTTTTTTCCAAATGAGCATTATCTAAATTAATTAATTAAAGTAGTTACGACAATAGCCCCCTAGCCCCCGAAGGGAACAAACCCACCTGCCCTTCCTACAATGGAGTAGGAACTACCTGTTTCAAGGATGAGTAGTCCCCTCGTCCTAGGATAACGGGCAACTTAGGGCAACAATGGACACGAGATGTAGATGTGACGTGGAATTGATAGACGGTGGCGATAGGAGTATCTTGTTTGTATCGGTACGGTGTATCCTATGACGTCGGCTGTAAGTATTATATGATTGGTACTACATTCTAAAAGAAACGCCTTAAACTTTTTGAGAGCAACTGCTAGGCGTCGTAAGTGGTTGCTTTTGGTACTCCGTATCCAAAGGGGAAAGCGGGTCCTATCAATAAGACTCCGATCCATCTGTTTGTCCAACCGTCTGTCTGTCACCATGCGGTATCTCACGAACCTTGATAGAATGAATGGAATATTCTTTATTGTGCTTATTACAGGAAACAAAAATGTTAACGGAACTAACAAAAGTTGACATACATAAAGGTGGCCTTATTACTTAAATAATAATTTCCTTGGTACATAGATAATGGTACGGAACCCATCGTGGGCGAGCCTCACTCACACTTGGTCAGTTTTTTTGTGATCAATGGTTTGTTGTGTAGATACGGCGTCACCCGCGCAAATCCGGTCCTATTAGTCGTAGTGTCATGGCACATATCCTGTAGCCTTCCTCGACAAGTGGACTGTATACAATCAAAATAAAAAAAAATATCTTGAGATTAGCACGTACAAACGAACTCTTCAAAGCTATATTTATTTTTCAGTATAAAAAATCATTACTACTATTCTGAATTTTGTTGTTATTTCTAGCATAATCTTAAAAACGGGAACATGTAACACGAACGCGGCGTAACATAGACGGTGTAAGCCACGTGGCCAGTGCGACTGATTTATTAATTTCTATAATCGTCCTCAGTGCTCTCAGCCAACCTCATCAATGAACAAGCGTGAAGCTGCGTTGCGATTGAGTAATTAAAAATTAAACATGCTACATAAATAATGTAAATACACCGGATGGAGACGGGACAATTTTAGACACTTTTTGGCATTATCTCAAAATGTAATGAAATTAACAAACATAAATCCGACTTACTTGAACTATACTTTCCGAGCGATCCGCCCCGGCTTCGACTGTAATTACAGGGGCCAAAATATATACTAAAAACTTCTTCGCTCTATTCAGATTCGAAAACTGCATGAAAATCTATTAAGTAGATTTTGAGAAAACCGATCACATACACGTTATGTTCCTCGGCGTGGTGTGTGTGTGTGTGTGTGTGTGTGTGTGTGTGTGTGTGTGTGTGTGTGTGTGTGTGTGTGTGTGTGTGTGTGTGTGTGTCAAGCTAGGTTGGGTAAGACTTAGGGTGTGCATAATTCAAGTCATTGCTATTGGTTTAATACACTATGATATATTACATATGCAAGGGTAACACGCGCGCCATCACACTGCGCTTCACTGCAACGTGCCGTGAAATTGCCTGTATTAACCAATTCTATTTTATGCATCTAGGTGACCCCACCATGGTTCAAGGCTTGTCGTGGCGGAGGGGCATAGTAGTCTGGGGTGAACCCAGGCCCTCCTTTGAGGTCTTAGAGGATTTTTCCTCATTGTCCTCACTCTCGGAGTCAGAGTTGGACCGGCAACTGAGGGTTCCAGGGACTCCGGGTCGGAGTCTTAGGAACTAGAGCGGCGTTTATGCAGCTCATCGAGAACGAACGAACCTGCACGAAGAAGTTAACGAATACAGGCACGAGTTTGAAGAGGGAGCGAGGGAAGAAGGCAGCCGAGGGAAACATTGAAGTCTCGAAAACAGCCGACTTGATGAAGGAGGTTGCCCTAATGATGGGCAACATTGTCGACGTCAGGACTTCGGGACTGGAGATGCAGCTTCCGCCTGCCGCTCCTTACCTTCCTCCACTTGCCGGTGACAGCAAGTCGCTGACGAAGGAAGTTAGATCCGCGATCGCGGTTAAGACAGCGTCGCCAGCGGCTGCCAATATGGAGATCGAGCTCCCCGACCAACAGGAATTCCCAGCCCTTCCCCAAGCTAAAAAGGGCAAGGTAAAGGGTAAGGGGAAGGCCCAGGTGTGGACGGCGTTTGGACCCTCTGTTGTAAGCTTAGATGTGTTGATGGGCTGTGTGACCATCATAAGAGATGGACTCTAGGTGAGGAGTATTACGTGTACGATGGAAAGTTATAACACATCTCTGAGGCGCACACCCAAGGTGTCCTCAGCTCATGGCCTTTGGGGCCGTACTGGATATTCTATGAGTCTAACACAGGCATCAGCTGTCATCTCAATACAGACTATGTATTGCCGCAGGCTTGGGTGTGGAGGGTGTTAAATATCTTGACAGATATTTAACACCCTCCACACCCAAGCCTGCGGCGCCACCTACGTAGGCGGGGGCGGAAGATCAAGCCCCCCAAGAGGAGGGAATGTCGTGGACGCACGTTGACCGCCGCAAGTCGGCGGCATCAGCGCTGTCGGCAAAGAAAGGAGTCTAACCAGCGGCTTCTGCACCATCGCCTAAGAAGGAGGCAAAGCCAAAGTTGGTGCTCCCCGCTCCTCGGCGTGATACTCAAATTGCGGCCGGAGGCAGTGGACAAAGTTGCGCCATAAGCTCCGGCGCTGCTGGAGGCGGCTACCCTGGTG
The DNA here is from genome assembly GCA_017140195.1 of Eumaeus atala. Classification (NCBI taxonomy): domain Eukaryota; kingdom Metazoa; phylum Arthropoda; class Insecta; order Lepidoptera; family Lycaenidae; genus Eumaeus; species Eumaeus atala. Next base: position 630,779 of record JAFELO010000079.1, read on the forward strand.
GGGTGGCTTGGAGACGCTCCCCCCCCCCTCTTCATGGCGAGGGACCGCGGGTACGTGGCGGCGCTGGCGGTCCGGGTCGAGGTGGCACTCGCTGATGTGTGCTCCCTCCGAACCGCAACCTGGCGGCCCTGGAACGCTTTCTCGACATTTTGGGGCCGCTGGTAGGCAGCTAGCCACCCTCTAGGTGTTCTTGGCCCGAGACCTCAATGCCAAGTCCACGCCGTGGAGGAACGCAATCACGGACTCGAAAGGGAGAAAGGTGGATGAATGGGTGGTGGCTACCGGACTGTCCCTGCGGAATGTGGGGGCCGTCCAGACGTGCGTGGGTTGGTCGCGGAGTTCCGGGCTAGACGTCACGTTCGCCACGCCGGCTGTCATACGCAGAGTGGTGGGGTGGGGGGTGGAAACGGAGGGGGAGACACTCTCAGACCACCGCTACATACAGTCCGAGGTGTCTCCAGCTTCCGTTCGTCTGACTCCATCGTCATCGTCTTCTAGGGGGAAAAGCAGGTTTTGGGTTGTTCGCCCACTAGGCTCAACCATTCACTCACTAGGCTGGTAGAGGAGGCCGTGATCGTCGGCCGGTGGATGATCCTGCCGCTGTCAGAGTTAGGTGTGGACGAGGCGGCTGGCTAGCTCTGCGACGCATTACTTGCGTGTACAGAGCGGCCATACCGCCCGCGAAGAGTTCCCCACCCTAGCAACGGGATCTCTACTGGTGAACGGCCGACGTGGCTGGTGTCCGGGCCGCCTGCAAAGGGGCCAGGAGGCAGTATACCCGGAGCAGGCAGAGACACCCCAGGACGTCGACAGGGACAACAGGCTGCGCAGGATCTACGTGAAGATCGTGAAGATCCTGCAGAAAGCCATATGCCGAGCCTAAGGGGCGGTCTGCTGGAGCTGCATAGGGAGCGCGAGAGAGATCCCTGAAGACGACCGTACAAACCGGACCTGAGCTTGTTCCGCGCCGAGTCGGCCCCAGCCAGAGCACCTGGGGAGGATTCATGTGTTGGCACCCTACACTATCAAAAGTGAGTGAATAGCTATTAAAAAATTTTCAGCGCCACGCATGTTTTTTAATTCCGTAAAAATATAGGTGAAAATAAATTAAATTCGTAGCAGTTCGGCCGCGGACCCACGTGACATGAGCCTTATCCTCGCTTTTTTCCGTTGTGGCAGCCGACGATGCGACCTGTCGCATTACACATATAATAAATGTATTGATCGTCGATGTTTTCTAATTCAATATACCAACACTCGTGGCCGTGACCTATGGCGCTCTATGGGGGGCCTGTGTCCAGCAATAGACGTCCGATGATGATGATACCAAACAGTAACACAAATATTAGTACTTACGTCGGCGTTAATTGTCTTGTGTCTAAGTCAATTAACACGCCAGGGTCTACAGTCTAAGGGTTTAGACTATAGACACTAAACAATATTATTTATTTTCTATTGATTCTTTCCTCGTGGTGGCTTGCGAGAATGCATCGAGGAACACATGCATCATGAGTTGAGACGAAAGACAAAGAAAATGCAACCATCAAAATAAAACGACACACATTTGTCATATTAATAAAATTTATGTTGTTCGCCATTAGAATAAAACTGTTTACCCGCCTGCGCACCGCCAAGGAGGGTTACAATAATAACGTTTAACTGTCAAATACAAATAATATCATATTATATATTTATATTTTCTACTAACTGAGCCGTATTCACTTCGGTGTGTCTTTTTATAAAACTATTATTTTTCACTGAACTTTCTGCTTAATCCTACTAAATATAGACTTCATCTCACCTGTATAGTGTAGCTCATTGGGAGTTAAAAAAATTATATGAATGGATCAGTATTTCCGGAGATCACAAACAAACAAGGTTAGAATCGGTAACTCTTTATTATTTAAGATTAGCCTCGTAACGTCCCGCGGCTTATTAAAGAACACTCAAACAAGGCACGCAGCCTTGCTACGCTTAGAGTCACATTGGTAACACGTGGAGAAGTCCTTAAAACGCTCGTCAAAGCGTGCTTCGCCATTTTTTGTCAGTGTAAAATTTCGGTCCCTGGTACTACAATCTAATGGAATATACCGAGGTTCGTAAAATGGTGTACAATATTATGTAAGATGTTCAATACTAATAATAATAATATAACAAGACAGTACCTATAATTTGAATGACCCTGAATCCCTTGCCTTCGCGGCTAATGTTTAGTTTTGCTCATTCGCTTTTTATTGAGCGTTTGTCAAGGTCGCAAGATCTGCCTTTGCGCCAAAATTATACAATGTAATGTATTATGACTGACGTCATTATAGAAAAATTATAATGCGGCTTCTTTTTGAAAATTTAAGAACATAAGTGATCTGACCCACACTAATCCTTATCATGCTCCAATTAATTTCATATCATTACTATTATAAATCCAATGAAAATACTAAATAGCTTTCGTGTTCGTATTTGATATCAATGTTATGCAGTCTATGTTATGCTTTCTTGGGCGCTGCTCGCGTTCTTTATTTAAAAAACATAAATAATCGCGCGAAATGAGTCTCATATCGCTCACAGTATGGACGTTAGAAAGTCATTGTTTTGTAGTTTATACAGTATTAATAGTGTTTTTCGTCGTGTTTACAATGTTCCACCACAATAGAATAGATTCAAATCAATGTGGAATCAGTGTGAAAAAGAAGATTCCCACATTAAATATCGACGGAAGAGGTAGGTACACTGACCGAGTAAAATTATGATAAGGGATTATGACTCAGTACGTTCCGGCAACAGATAAAGTATGTAGTTAAATTATTATTTTATTATTTCGGTAGTTAGTAAGTATTTACTATCTACCTCTTTACAGTTGTTAGGTAATAAGTACCTACCAAGTTATATGAAAAGGTATTTTTTGTAAATATATGCCTACATGCAGTATAATTCATTATTAGGCATCTTTGAACAAATTGGAAAAATAAAGGGTATAAATCCGAGGATGCAATAAATATGAAATAGTTGATAGATTATAATATACAAATAAATATAATTATAAATATTTTCTTATTTATTATATAATATAATTAAACTGTCAATAAATAATAATAAATAGTAGTAATTAATGGATCAGGATCATAGATTAAAATAAATAAATAAATAAATATCCTGTTAACATTTCAACTGTCTACACCTGTTGTAACATGTGTGTTTTTCATGTGGGACCCCTATTAAATAGTTGTTTTATTCCGCCTTTAGCATTTCTTGTTATAGTGGCAACAGAAATACATCTGTAATAACTTCAATTCTCTAGCTATGACTTTCATGAGATACAGCCCGGTGCCAGACGGACAGACAGACAGCGGAGTCTTAGTAATAGGGCACGGACTCCTAAAAACAAGTTCTCAGTGAATATTATCTAAAATATATTATTTGCAACTACCTAAACGTGTAATTTACCGCAAACAATAGAATGAATGATTTGCAAGATATGTATCGACATCATTAAGTATTATAAAAACAAATTCCCCAATAGTTGTCTGCGTGTGGTTTTCTCAATTTATACCGAACTGATTATCGTGTGGTCTTCGCCTATGGACGGTGTATAATTTGTTAAAGTGTTATTCACGGGCGAAGCCGGGGCGGAATCGCTATTTGAGCATAACTGTCACTTTAAGACGGCATGTAAGAGAGTACCTTCCCGGTCATTCCCAATTCCTCTGCATTGCAGCATGGCACTATCTCTTACTAAATTATGTGTATTCCTTAAGATTCCGCACCTAAAATTTTTTTTTAATATAGAATAGAGGGAAAACGAGCTCTCGATACATTTTTACGACTATCGACGCTCATGAACATCCACATAATTGCTATGCCGATGTGTTGCCCCCCCCCTCAATGGGCCACCGGCTACTAAGAAACCGTACGAAACGCAACACTGAAGATGTCACATTACAGCGGTATTATGTGAGCAAGAGGTACCTCTCCGGTCGTGCCGGCCCAATTACGTTGCATAGGAGGATGTATTGTCATGCACTAGGCATGGCACTACCTAAAAGATCTTCTAAGGCCATTGAGCTATGACCCAGGACCGAAGCATATAGATTGCAGACCATTGGACTACAACTTTTTTTTTCGTGTAATCGGAACGCACCAAGGCTGACAACTGTCCGGTTAGGCAATGTTCAGTAAGTGAATAAAAAAAAACATGCCAAGTGCGAATCAGGCTCAAACACCGAGGGTTCTCATTAAAGATTATTTAAAATAGTAAATTCCCCCTTCCGCACGTTTCCGAGAAAAACGTCTTGACAGACGGACGGATGACAAAGTGATCAGGTTAGGGTTTATCACTTCTCGTATTTTTTACTCGTATTTTTTAATTCTCTGATACGAAACCCTAAAAACATGTTCACTAACACAAGCTTTAGTAACTCGTGGTTAGAGCTGTAGACTCGTGTAGAAATAGACTAACCTGCGTCCGAGGCAAGGATGTTGCCAGCCGACAGGGGCGAAATAACATTGAGAATGGGCAATTAGTGTAGGCAAACTCGAGAACTCATTAGGCATATTTGCACTGTGAGTGTTAGCTCTAGGCCTAGTCTCGGCTGCCCTTACTTCGTTCCCCTTGACCACGTCCTGGGTTTTTGCTTTGGCATCAGAGGAAGGGAATAACCCGAACGTCACGACAGACTTTAACACTTAACAGATTTTTCCTGATAATGCTAACATTATTCCCCTAAGGGCACTGTCTGCTTTTTTTCGGTCGGAAGCACCAACTACTGGCTGGCGGCGCTTTTGCACTGAACTGTCGGGGCCGGCCCTACAGTTCAACGGACTAGGTCACTGGGTAGAGTCGGATCTTTATTTTTATGTTAGAGTAGCAGTCCGTGCCGTCTTCGCACGGCTATTTGCCAAAAATGTGGCAAACATTAATTAATTTACAAAAACACAAATATTACAAATATTTAACTTTGGTCCCGTAAACATTATTCGACATAACAAATAATTTCTTACAGAACAACGTCTGCCGGGACCGCTGGTTATCAATATTTTCAGCTGCTAAATGAGGATTTATTTTGATATTAAATTCACGGCTTCAAATTACATTATCGAAGTTTTCATAATAATAACGTTTTTGATTTTTGATGTTCATCGGCGATAATGTTGGATATGAATTGTAAAATAGTCTTTCAAATCGGTCCCGTAATTCCGGAGCCTATTCAATGCAAACAAAAACACATACACAAGCAAACAATCAAATGTTTCCTCTTGATAATGTTAGTAGAGATATCAAAAATACTATCATTACAAGTTTTTACGTCAGTCCTCTATAACATTTTCATTATTTTTTACAATTTAAACATTTCAACCCATTGGCGCAGTGATAAGCGGGTATAGCGAGCGCGTTACGCTTGAGGTCACCGGTTCGAAACCCGCCCGGGTCATGTATGTTTATCTATGTACTGTATGTATTTCTATATTACAATAAAACTATTTTTGACGGATTCTATCGCGGTATATTTAATTATATAACTAGCCCGACGTTTCAGAAGCGTTACAGCGACCAAGCAGTTGGATGCTGTAAATAAATAAACTGCGATAAAAGTAGTTTTATTCTAACGAGTAACATTCGCGTATACTTAAGACATCAAAATTTATTTCTGCAATGAAAACCTTAAATATATAATAAACTACCGAGCTATTAATTTATTATCATAGAATAGTAAATTGTTTTTAACTTTCTGGTGTTTTACATGGTTTAGTACAACACTTAACAAACACTACAACCGAGTCATGAGAAACACATCAAAGTAAAAAGCAACTGTAATTATAGACGTGCCCTTTAGACGTAGACATTGTAGTTCAAGTGTTATTTTAAGCCGACTACATCGAAGGTATGTATTGTTTTTAGTTATTGATTAGGAAGAGGGAGAGGTGGCTGCATAGGAGGAGGTAATGCCATGCACAATGCACGACACTACATCCTCCTATGCAACGAAATTGGGTCGGAACGACCTCCCGCTCACATAATACCGCAGTACAGTGACATCTTCAGTGTCGCGTTTCATACGGTTTGTGAGTAGCCGGTGGCCCTTTGGGGGGGATAAGGAGGGCAATCATCGAATCGGCATAGTAATCATGTGGATGTTCATTTGCCCCC